>CM019148.1:354358123-354563619 GCA_009733165.1 Naja naja
ACTGTCAGGTAGTCAGGCCTGCCCCACCTCAACCCCCACACAGGAATGGGAATGTCCTAGGGGCCCATGGTCTAGGATTCACATTGATTTGGCTGGCCCTACCAGAGGGCACACACTCCCTTATTATAGTAGATGCATATTCCAAATGGCTAGAGGTAATCCTATGGCATCCACCACAACTGATGCTGTCATCAAGCAGCTCAAAAGCTTTTTGTAACCCACGGGTTACCTGATGTTCTTGTTCTCTGACAATGGCCCTCAATTTACATCAACCTTTTGAATCCTATCTAGTACAACTGGGTATCAGACATGCCCTGACAGCCCCTGGGCACCCTTCAGCTAACGGCCAGGCTGAACAATGGTGCATTTTACCAAGGAAAAGCTTCAGCAATTGGGTCCTGGGGACATCACTGAGAAAGTTGAAAACTTCTTAGTGTTCAGCACATCACTCCTAACCCATCTAATAACTTATCCCCAGCAGAGTTGTTGATGGGTAGGAAACTTAGGTCTTCCCTCGACCTTGCCTTCATCACTTATGCACCCAATGCACCACTAGATTCCACTAGCAAAGTTTGCACATTCAGTGTGGGTGATTCTGTTTATGCTAAGAACCTTATGGGTGAGCCTTCATGGATTCCTGCTGAAATAACTCAAATCACAGGCCCTCGTTCTTACAGGGTAGAAACAGAGGATGGAGTCCTCTGGAGCAGGCACATTGATCAGCTTAGATCCAGGTTACCTCAGGAACATCGCATTGTTCCTCTCTAGTTCCCATACCTAATGCTTTTTCTAAGGGGAGGGGAGGAGGACATGAGGATAATCAGCAAACAAGAATCAACCCCATGTGTAACGAGCCATTACGACAGGAACTATCCCAAAACCTGTCACAATGCCAAAATCCATCCCACAAGTGGAAGATTGCACATCACTACCTGACTTGGGTGCTGACATTGGGCTGGAGATGGGTTGGGAGGAGAGACCAGATTCTAACAATCAAACAGGGTCTTTCACAGGAAGTCCCAGTAGGGAAATGTCAGCAGACACATTTCCTCTCACTGGGTGAGAACGTTAAAACTTCTGAACCACGAAGGTCTCAACGTACGTAAGAGCCCCACCTATTTAAAAGAATACATTAGATAGGTTGGGGTTTGAGTATGGACTGAACCTAGTGGGGAGGGGTGTTATGTATGCAGGTTTGAATGTCATTGGTTAAGTTTGAACTGTTCTTGTAAAATGTCAGAAATGATTGGTTTAAAAAGTGCGGGACAACCCTGCACTCTGACTGGCTGGCAACTGTGGCTGCTGGCTATAAGTAGCAGCCACAGACCAGCCAAATCGGGTCTGTTATGAGCTGTAGTCACTAATAAACTCTTCACTGAAGCACTTCGCATCTGACTCTTCATGGAAATCTAACAATAATCTTCATAGGATGGGGCTGAATTGGCCTTTTTCGGTTTAGTGGTTTCTTTATGACACAGGAAAAGAAGTGGTCTCTAAAGAACATTTTATTGTGACAGTACGTGGGTTTCTCTGCTCTGATCTTGAAATTATTTTCTTGGTTATCCCTTTTCTGCAAATTGGCTGGTAGTTCAGTTGACAAACATGATTTTTCGGAGAGATGCCTTGGGTTAGGCTACTGGTTTTTGAAGCAATCTGGTCTTTTTTCCATGTTTAGATGGTTCTCCTCTGCTTTTCATAGACTAGATCCTAAGATCCTAGGTCGTAAGAGCAGTTGGCACTGCTAAAATGAAACATGAGCTTTGAATCCAAAGTAATTTCTGCAACATTAAATGTGCGCTTGGTTTTTACAGCAATATGAAATGTTTTCTGTTTGCAAGTTAAGGGTTTACATGCACTGCTTGTAAAAAAGATGGGGAATTTCAAATGAAGGATGATGGCCACCATCCTAAATTTTACCACTCCTGTCCCCATGAATGTCTCTGGTGCTGGCCCTTGTGGCTGACCAATCATTTATTTTCTCCACCAGAGCTAGATTTTTGTCTCTTCAAATCAATGTTGATTCCTGGCAATTGCTTGGATTCATCTCTACAGCTTTGTAGAAAGGTGTTTTTTTGGAAGTAATTTGCCATTGTCTCCTTCCTAGGGCTGAGAGAGAGAGTGACTGGAACAAGGTCATTGAGGTGCCTTCCTGCCTAAGGCAGGACTAGAACTCATCATCTTCCAGTTCCTAGTCCAGTGCCTTAACCACTACACGAAAACTGGCTGTAGATCAAAGGTGTGATGATCCAGGGCATGGCACAAAAGCAACACAGCCAGAGAATAGGTCTAACTCCCCTTTATTGTTCCAACTTTGCCCCCAGACATCCCCACGTTTACTACAAATCATGAAGCAAAGCTCTCACACATACCTTCAGCGGCCTCTGGCTCCAAGTAGTCCAGTTTGCAAGGTTAGCCAAACAGTAACCAAAGCAAGAAGTCCAGTGAAGCAAGCAAACCAGACAAGCCCCACAAGACACAGCACAGTAATCTCCAGGTGTCAGCAAGTGAACACAAGGCTCCACAGATTCAATGCTTGTTCCTGACAAATGCCACTCCCACCGGCACCTCCTTACACCTCAGTCCCCAGGTGTGCCTTGTGAAGGGGGGGGCGGGACACTCTCTTTCCTCATAGCTGACTCAGTCTGTGTTGATCTCACCTTCTCTCTTCTCTGCCTGCTCTAGGATCAGGAGGGGGTGGTCCTTGCTCTTCGCCTGAGCTCTGTCTCTCCTGCTCCTCCCTGTCTGCAAGCCTTTCTAATCCTGAAAAGCCTTGCCCGGACGACTCTGCCCTTCCTCAGTTTCCTCCAAGGCCAACAGAGCTGCTGTCTCAATCTCTGTCGGCTCTCGTTCCAGCTCATCTTCCCCCTCAGGTTCAGACTCTGAAAGGGGCATGACAAAAGGTGTCCAACCCTGGTGATTTTAAGATTGTAGACTTCAACTCCCAGAATTCCCCATCCAGTATGACTGGTTGGGGAATCCTGGGAGTTGAAGTCCAAAATTTTAAAGTTGTCAAGATGGGACAGCCCTGCTTTAGATAAACCAAACAGGAACAAGATACAAATCTCAGAAATATATGGAGGCTCTTTCATAGGATCTCACAAACAGAAGAGAAAATGCACTCCTTCATAAAATGATCTTGCTTTAAAATCAAGACCGGCAACGCAGTGGAATAGTTGCTCTATTCAGGAAGTTGGCTTTGAGCAGACAAAGCTGATTAATTCAGCTAGTTGGGCTACAAAGGAATGGGAACACTTAATTAGCAGCTAGTAAATGCAGCTGTGGAAGGTGGAGCTGGGGGTTGGAAGGCTGACCTGAGACCTTGAAGGAAATTGGGTAGAATGTGCCTCGTCACCCGAATTTGCACAGTTTGTAGACTTCACAGACCTGACAGTTGCCAAATTCCCCCGAGTTTGGGGGTCGGCTGAATCTTACAAATATCCTAATGAGACGAGGCTGCCTATAGAACTGTGCAATTTGCTTTCGTTTTGATCAGAGCTGTGCTAAGTTATCCAGTTTAACACAGATTTTTTTATTGCTGAAGACGAATAACTGTCACATGCACAAAAAGTCCCTGCCATTTTGCAGCGATTAAAAAAAAAAGCAACTATAGGTAACCTTGACTTATAACCATTTGTTCCATGACTGAAGTTACAACAGCACCCGTTTGAAGTTTTATTTTTATTTATTTGTTTGTCGAATGTGTACAAGATATGATGGTTGCACTCTCCCTGGGTCAAGTGATCATCATCTGTAACCTTCCCAGCCAGCTTCTGATAAGCAAGCTCAACTGGGGAAGCCAGATTCACTTAATAACCCCATGATACACTCAACAACTGCCTTGTTTGGCCAGAGAAATTCTGGATCCAATTGTGGTTGTAAGTTAAGGATCAGCTGTATTTTAAAACTTTTTAAAGAATAAAGTACACTACTACATAAAAGAAGAAAAGTCACAGTGACTGGAGAGTCAAATACCTGTAAATAGACCATTTACAGTTTCATTACCTTTAGAATTATTTCATTGATCATGTAACAAATAAATATAACATCACAGTGTCACCTTGAGAAAGAATTGTAAAACACTACAAAACTCAGCATAGCAGTATTTATATTGTCGCCACCATACTTTATGGTGGCGCAGTGGTTAGAATGGAGGGTTTCAGGCTATCTCTGCTGACTGCCAGGAGTTCGGTAGTTTGAGTCTCACCAGCTCAAGGTTGACTCAGCCTTCCATCCTTCCGAGGTGGGTAAAATGAGGACCCAGGTTGTTGGGGGCAATAGGCTGACTCTGTAAACCACTTAGAAAGGGCTGTGAAGCAGTGTGAAGCAGCATATAAGTCTATGCTATTGCTGTTATCATTAGCTAAACTAAACACACATGCTTTTACCAAAAGAAAATAAAAAGAAAGAGGAAATAATAAAAGCAATCAGTAAAAATAATATTAATTTCTTTTTTTTTATTATTTTGCCTTTTTAACTGTTCTTATCACCATCTTCTGGAACAGTGTTTTTTTTTTAACCTTGGCAACTTGAAGATGGGTGATTCTGTCATCTGCACCTCTATAACTGTCTGGTTTGGTTCTGCAACCCAACAAGATGAACACAGACTTCAGAGAGTAATTAGGACTGCAGAAAAAACAATTACTACCAACCTGCCTTCAATCGAGGATCTGTATACTGCACGAGTCAAAAAGACGGCTGTGAAAATATTTAACATAAACTGTTTCAACTCCTACCCTCAAAATGATGCTATAGAGTACTGCACATCAGAACTGGACACAAGGACAGTTTTTCCCGAAAGCCATCACTCTGCTAAACAAATAATTCCCTCAACACTGTCCAACTATTTACAAAGTCTGCACTATTATTACTGTCATGCCCCTGTCGGAATCTGATTCGGAGGGGGAGGCTGACAGGGAGTGGGAGTGTGGCTCCGTTGGCTGTGGAAGAAACTGGGGAAGGGCAAAGTCTGGCTGGGCAGAGCAGGGGAGAGGTGGACCAAGGGAGAAGGAATTCAGATGAAGACCCAGGCCTGCCCCCTCTTCATCCTAGGGCACGCAGGGAGGAATGGAGAAGGGAGCAATGTGAGTTATGTGGCTTACGGGGGAGGAAAGGGCCCTGATTCCCTTCATTAGCTGCAGCTGGGAACACAGTGTTTAAAAAGGGAAGCTGTGTGCAGCAAGCTGTTGGGAGCAAATTGTGCATTTATCTGGAATCATCGTGGCTTATCTGTGTTCCTGGCATCTTCCCAACTGTGAGTTTTCAAGTCTGAAATTCCTTCTCCTGCCCTGTCAAGTTAATTATGCAGCTTGGTTTGTTTGGATTTTTAGTTACAGTTTGTATGTACCTTGTTTGGACTGAATTGTCTCCTGTTAAAGGCTGTTCCTGGGAGAGTTTTTCTCCAGCTGAAGGTAACCTGAACATTGGGGGCAAAGTTGGAAATAATAAAGGCACTCCTCTTGCTTATTTGACTGTGTTGCCTTTGTGCCATGCCCCGGGTCATCACAATTACTATTAATCTTCTCATCACTCCTTATCACCCATCCCATCCCACTTGTGACTGTATATGACTGTAACTTTGTGGCTTGTATTCTTACGATTTATATTGACTGTTTCCTAATATGATTTGATTGCTTATTGTACCCTATGACTATTATTAAATGTTGTACCTGATGATTTTTGACTCTTGATGAATGTATCTTTTCTTTTATGTACACTGACAGCATTTCCACCAAGACAAATTCCTTGTGTGTCTATTCTATTCTATCTATTCAACTGTCTAGCTAGGGAACTGCAAATTCTCTAGTTAGTATGGTAGGCAGTTGATAATGTTGTGAAACATGGTTCTAGAAGGAATCGACCAACCATGATCAAGAATTGTTCAATGTATATCCTGCTCAAAAAGATTCTCAGATGGTTAATGGCACTTAAAGCCATTGAGAGGACCAGGAGAATTGACAAAAAGACTGAATCCCTTTTTTCAGCTGTCCAAAATTCTTATGTTTTATCTGGATTTATTTTCAATTTGCTAAGTTAGTATTGGTAGAAATGTTGCCTCATCTGGGGAAAGATTTATTCATTTTATGGCAACGGATTATACATTTGTTAATCCCTCCCTGCTTGACTATGACCTCAGTGAAGGTCTTGTTTCCTTTAATTAAGTTCCTCTGTTGTTGTTCCCACTGATTCCAATGGGAATTCTAACACGTATTTATTTGTAAGTGCAGTGAATAGGAAGTAGTAGGATTGACTTGGGAAACCGAAGTCCTTAATCACAGACTTTGTAGCTGACCTTTCCTTAGCCACGGAACAATTTAAAAAGTAAGCCAAATTTATTTTAGGTCTGTACAATGCTTTGGAAGAGCCAAGCTTCAGCTGAGAAAGAAACAATATTAGGAAGTGATTTTTAAGAAAAACAAAATCAGACAGCAAAATAAATGCAACATGTTCATGTGTATGTTAAGCCAGAGTATTGTTTGTTTCTGGCATAGTGTAAGATCAAACCTACTCTAAGAAACTAACCACAGTTCACAAACCATAATGATTTGCACACTGTAGTATTCCTTAGTATTGTGCTAGTTATCCTATTACTTTAAAAATGGCATTCTTGAACTGTTTGCTTCTAAAGGTTCATTACCTAAAATGTACAAACCTTTCTCAGAGGAAGGGTAGTTTCTACCGGTATTGTTTGCCTTTAATTAGATATTTTATTCCCTTTGGCAAAAGAATACTAATTAATAAAGCTAATTAGATAACAATCTGACCTTTCCAAATCACTTTTTAAGGGGGTAAATCTTTAGATTTTTATATTGAGAGTAATTAGAAGTGTTCCTGTAAAATCAAGGAACTTCTGCTTTCGTTGCTCCTTAAGAACTCAAGCACTGCAAAAGCAGGAATCTGTTAAGTAAGATGCCCTGTGCATGAATGTTGAAGAGCAAATGCTGAAACAGTAAACCAAGCATATTTCTGGAATAGTTTTACAACTCCACTATTCTGCATTTTAAGAGTACGATGAAAAAGAAGAGGTGGGTGGTATGAGGGAGAATATATTTACATGTGGCAGAATAAACAACCTGAAAATTATTTATGTGAATGGAGCAGAAATGTTCACATAATGACTCGAAATGCCTTTAATTGGTTCATTGCACTAACGCTCACCAGGGCTGTTCGATCTTTTGCCGCTGAGCTGGCTCATTAATGGGCTGGCGCTTGCGACTCAGCCGGTGGTATGTTTACCATTTTTAGAGTAAGTTTCCAGATCTCTAAAAAAGTGGCATTTACTCTTAGGAAGGAAGAAGGCCGAGGTAATCCAATAAGCTCCTATTAGCTTAAAAATGCAGAATTGGGAGTTAGTATGATGGGTAAGCTTTGCTGAGAGTGTAGCTGAGAAAAAGTCCTCAGGCATGCAATAAGGAGAAATTTTTAGTACTGTTGTAGCAGAGGGAAGTAAAGCAGCAGCCAGAATTGAGTTGCATGAGGTTAGGGGGTGCTGCTTGCATCATCCCATCTGATAAATATCTCAGGTGGACAGTAACTCTTCATGTGAATGTGTTCTTGAATTTGTTTTTGACTCCTGGTAACTGCCTGGGCTAGCCTCTGTCATTTTCTTGGCAAGATTTTAGAAGATATTTGCCATTGCCTCTTTCCTAGGGCTAAGAGAGAGTGACTGGCCCAAGGTCACCCAGCTGGTTTTCTGCCTAAGGGACAAGAGCTCACCGCCTCGCATTAGCCACAACATCAAAATGGTTCACGTTAACTCTATGACCATAGGAGATAAATAAATGAACATGGTTCGCCAGATGCGCCCATATCTGGACCGAGATGCCCTTCGCATGGTCACTCATGCACTTGTGACGTCCCGACTTGACTACTGCAACGCTCTCTATCTAGGACTGCCCTTGCATACCATCTGGAGGTTTCAGCTGGTGCAAAATGCAGCTGCGCGGGTTGTGATGGGAGCCCCCCGATACTCCCATGTTACACCCCTCCTGCGCGAGCTGCATTGGTTTCCGGTTGCCCTCCGGGTGAGATTCAAGGTGTTGGTTTTAACATTCAAAGTCCTTTACAATTTGGGTCCGGGGTACTTGCAGGAGCATCTCCTGCCAACATCAAATACCGTTAGCCTGTGTGTGCAGACGGGACCTCGGGTACCGTCAGCTAGACAATGTCGGCTGGCGGTGCCTCGGGGGGCCTACTCTGTTGCGGCCCCCGTCTTGTGGAATCAACTCCCTTTGGAGCTCCATTTGGCCCCTGATTTTGCTCCTTCGCGCGGTCTGAAGACCTGGCTGTTTCAACAGGCTGGGCTGGACTGACCTCCAGGGGTGGGGTTTAATGTATTTTAACTGTTTTATCGATTGGGCTTGTCAGATTTAATTGTTTTTTATATATTTATTGTTGTGGTGTTTTTATTGTGAGCTGCCCCAAGTCCTCATGGGAGGGGGCATACAAGTCCAATAAATAATAATAAATAATAATAATAACATGTCCACCAGGTGTCCCATTATGATATCCTCTAGTTGCACTAGGAATGTTTGGTGTAAGGTTAAGGCATTCGTTCAGAACCCTAAGGATCTGTCCTAGGTCAGATATTCTTCAACATCTTCATAAATGATTTAGATGAAGGGGAACTGATCAAATTTGCAGGTGACAAAATAGGCTCAAAATCCAGAAAGATCTTGACAGACTTGAACACTAGGCCGTATCCAACAAAATGCAGTTTGGTGATGTGAAAAGTAAGGTTTTATACTTAGGGAACAAAAACCAAATGCAGCACATTGCTGGGTCATACCTACAATGGTGGTCCATAAAGACTCCAAAATCTCTCCCACAGTTATTACTGCTTAATCAGGTAGCAACAGCAATAGCACCTAGACTTATATATCACTTCATAATGCTTTACACCACTCTCTGAGCAGTTTACAACATCAGCATATTGCCCCCAACAATCTGGGCCCTCATTTTACCCACCTCGGAAGGATGGAAGGCTGAGTCAACCTTGAACTCCGTCAGGATCGAACTCTTGGCAGTGGGCAGAGTCATCCTGCAATATTGCATTCTACCCACTGTGCCACCACTATTCTACACCTGTGCATTTGATTTTTCCTGCTTAGGTAAAATCTATATAAAAATCAAGTGCACAGGTATAGAATTGGTGGTACCTTATCCCACCACCCACCCTAGAAAAAAAATAATAAAGATGATTGAATGTATTGTAGACTGTTGAAAAGTTCAGGAGAACCAGGACACAAGTGTTGTAGTTCACATGGGTTTGGCACATCTCTGACATTCATTAAAGCAGCTCAACTTTTTTTTTCCAGATTTCCAGTTGATGAAAGAGGCAGGACTTCAATTGTGTAATGCGATGTCATTTTGGAAGCTGTCCCAAAAAAACCCCAATGCAACCCCTTGGGCTGCATCCACAGGGATATAATGTCAAGATCACAGAAAGTGATGGTACTGCCCTCTACTTCACTGGTCAGGCTACCCCTGAAGTTCTATGCCCAGTTCTGGCTGCCACAATAAAAGTGGGATGTTCAGGAACTAGAAAGAGGGCAGAGAAGAGCAACCAAGATGATGAGGGGCTTGGAAGTTAAATCCTATGAAGGGCAGTGGAAAGAACTTGGTGTTTTGACTAAAGGGAAGAAGCCTAAAGGGAGATATGAGACCGCCTTCCAAAACATGAAGGACCGTTCCAGGGGAGAACGATTTATTCTCCAGAACTCCCAAGTGTAAGATAAAAAAAAAACAACGGATGGAAAATTTACAGAGAGGAATCCAAACTCAACATGAAAGAGGATTTCCTGACTGTGAAGATTATTAAATAGTGGAACAGCCAGTCTCCTGAAGTCATGGGTAGAAGATCCCTGGAAGATTTTAAGCAGAGGTTGGATGTCCATTCATCTGGGAAGTCTGAGGATTCTTGCCCTAGGCTGGGGTTGCATTAGAACACCTCCAAGTTCCCTTTCAGTTCTATAATTATATGATCTTGACTTTTTTGATGCTGTCCACCTCCTGCAGATACCCTGCTTCTAGATTGCACTTTGGTGAATGTGATTAGCAATTTGAGTTTTTCATTCAAGACTGGAGTAGTTTGTGATTAGATTCTTCAAGAAGAATCTAGAAGTTTACAGTTGGCTTTGATTGATTTCATGTTATACCGCTTCTTGCTACTCAAGGCAGGTTTCATAACAATTGTGCCATAATTTTATTATGTTTCAATTGTGTCAATAATTGTGACAGAGTACACAATGAAATAAGACCTCAAGGAACACACATCTGCCTCCCCACCTTGCACAGAGATGGAAAGGTTTGACACTATCCACAGTGGAGGAATAGTTGGTGGAGTTGACAAATTTTGATGAAACGGATAAGCGAATTCTTTGAGTAGAGAAAAGATGTTATCTACATTTATTGCTGGCTGAAAGCTCCTTACGGATTTTTAGCAGAAAAAAAAGAAAACGGAGCTTGTGATTTACGGTTTTGACGATCAAACAGGATCATTTATACAAAGAAGGGTAATAAAATGTAACTTTAGAGAAAGGTTAAATATATATTTGTAGTCACAACTGTTGTGAAGAATATTGGAAGCCGCTTCTTTATACTTTTTTCTATCTTTTTTTATTTTTCTTAACTTTTTTTTCCTTCTCTTGCACTATTCTTTTTTTATTGATTTATTTTTCTCTCTTTTCCCCTGATTATTGCTATTAGGTTGAGTTAGTTTTCTATCTATGTGTTTAACTTTTATTAAAAAGAAGAAAAAGGCACATACACCTGCTCTCAAAACCCTTTGGAATAGAATGAATAGAATTTGTAAAATGCACATGAGACAGGCAGTAAACTTAACAGAATAGCAGAGTTAGAAGGGAACTTGGAGGTTCTAGCCCAAGCCAAAACCATTTCAGACAAATGGCTGTCCAATCTCTTCTTAAACACCTCTAGTGATGGAGCATCCACAACTTTTTTTAAAAAAAATTTAAAATTATTTTTAAACAAACATACACAGAAAAAACATATAATATGCTGGTAGGTTAAAGCTCTTTTGTACATCTTTTCCATTCTCATCTATTAATTATTTTTGTATACTCTCATATGCAAAATATTCCATATTTTTAAATTAATTTATCTTAGAACACTTCATATCATCATCCCCAAACCATTCCCAGTAAACAAATACATACAAACAAATATAAAAAACAAAAAAAAAAATTCTTTTTTTGAGAACAGTATGCTACCGGACCCTCCCTTCTCCATACAAATATAATTTCAATTATACACTCATTTTGTATATTCTATTCCATTTGTCATAACAGATTCCACTATTTTCCATAATTTCCCCCCTTTCTGTAGCTTCTGTAATCTTATTTCAATTATTTCATCATTCCACCATTTCATTAATTGCATTTCTTTTTCCAATTTTCAGTATCTTGCCAGTCAATATTATTACACTTTTGTCTGTCTTGTTTAGAATTTTATATTATCTTATCAAAGATATTTTACCCTGTAATTACTACCCTGAAGGATAACACCTCTGTCTCTTCTAACCAATTATTGTTTAACTTTTATATTTCATCTTTACCATTATTACCTCTATTACCCTCTATTTTATATCATCTAACCATTATTAATCAGATTCTGCTTGGTACATTCCTACAAATATCCATTAAATTCTTTTCAAGAAAAAAAAGAAAAAGGAGAGCATCCTCAACTTCTGAAAGCAAGCAGTTCCACTCATTAATTGTTCTGTTATGAAATTTCTCATAATTTTGAGGTTGCTTCTCTCCTTGATTAGTTTCCATCCATTGTTTCTTGTCTTGCCTTCTGATGCTTTGGAAAATAGGTTGACCCCTTCTTTCCTTCTTTGTGGCAACCCCTTAGATATTGGAACATTGCTATTATTTCTTTCCTGGTCCTTCTTTTCACTAGACTAGGCAAATATTCCTGCAAATATTCTTCATATGTTTTGGCCTAAAGTCCCCTAATCATCTTTGTTGCTCTTCTTTGTACTCTTTCCAGAGTCTGCACAGCCTCCTCGCCTTTTCTCCTGCAGGAATTCTCAAATCTTTAGAAAGCAAGATTTATTTGTGAAGACGTTCCATGACTGCCCCTTTCTGGTAGCAAAAGGAATTGCATAAGGCAAATTGAAAGGAAGGTTTTTCTGCACCGCAGTCATTTTTATATATATATCTGTAATCTTTGTTAAATTTATCAAAATGTAAAATACAAGTGCAAATAAGTGGGGAAGGGAGGAAAGGGGAAGATAATTGGTCAGGGTAAAGAGAAAAGGAGAAAAAAAACTCTATTCCAATTCTTTTTCAGTGCAGTTGAATAAAGATGAATAACATCACAGCCTCAACTTTTCATCTTTGCATTCCTAGTATATTTATTTTATTTATTTGATTTGTCAATCGCTTACAAGATAATAGGTATAAGTATAAACATAATTATGAATACATGAAATGGATACATATAAGAAAAATAAAAAGAAACAATAGGACAGGGATGGTAGGCACTTGGGGCGCTTATGCACCAAGACATGTTATAGAGACATTTCTATAACAATAAACGAATGCAATCAGGAAATCCCAAAGTCAGAGTTTCATTTTTCGCCCTGTATACTCCCACAGGCAGGGCCTTCTTGGGGTGCCGTCAGCCAGACAGTGTTGGCTGGCGGCGCCCAGGGGTAGGGCCTTCTCTGTGGGAGCACCCACCCTGTGGAATCAGCTCCCCTTGGGGCTCCGATTAGCCCCGGACCTCCGTTCCTTCTGCCGTGACCTGAAGACTTGGTTTTTTCAGCAAGCCGGCCTGGACTGAAGTGAAGTGGGGTGGGTTTTTAATTGTATTTTATACTAAGTTTTATTGGTTTTTAAATTTTATTGGGCTTGGGGTTTAATTGTGTTTTAATTAATTTAGTTTTGTATTGTGTAATTTTTATATTGTGAGCCGCCCTGAGTCCCTAGGGAGAGAGGGCGTCATACAAGTCCAATAAATTTGAATTTGAATTTGAATTTTTTCTGTCTCAAGCACAAAATCTAGAAGCAGAGGCACTTCGGTCTTAAATTGCTTGTTTCCCTTCAATAAACTGCTGAAAATGAAACTGGCTTAACCAATCTCTTTTCAACGCTTTGCCAGGGGTGGGATTTTACCGGTTTGGACTGGTTCAGGTGAACTGGATGTTAAAGTTACAGCTGGTTCACTGAACCGGTATTTCAAATGACTGGCCATGCCCCCCACCCCTCCCCTTCCAGGAGTCTTCACGTGGCCTATTTTCAATGGAGGTTAGTGCAGGGTCTGCTCGGAGGCTCTGGGAGGGGGAAAACAGGCCTTCTGGGAGTCTGGAAACGGGCCTGATTCCGGCTTCTGGAGGGCCTCCAGAGGCCCAGGGGAGGCTGTTTTTGCCCTCCCAGAGGCCCAGGGAGGCCTCTTGACCCTTGGTAGAGTGAAAACAGCCTCCCCCGGGTTCTGGACACCATCGGAAGCCAGAAACAGGAAGTTCTGGTTGGTTACACCCACCATTTCCTTTCATTTCATTTATATGGATTTATATGCTGCCCCATCTCCCGAAGGACTCGGGGCAGCTCACATAAAAAATATAACGTACAAATATTAAGAAAGTATTAAACCCAATCCAAATAAACGATAAAATCCCACGTTAAACGTGCCCAATTAAAAACCCCAATCCCCCTCAATCCAGGCCGGCCTGAAAAAACAGCCAGGTCTTTAGTTTGCAGCGGAAGGAACGCAGGTCAGGGGCCAACCGCAACCCCAGGGGCAGCTGGTTCCACAGGGTGGGCGCTCCCACAGAGAAGGCCCTACCCCTGGGGGTCATCATCTGACATTGTCTGGCCGACGGCACCCCAAGGAAGCCCTGCCGGTGGGAGCGCACTGTGCGACTGGAGCTCGATGGTGGCAGAAGACGCTCCTGCAAGTACCCTGGACCCAAGCCATGTAGGGCTTTATAGGTCAACACCAGCACCTTGAATCTTACACAGAGTGCAACTGGCAACCAATGCAGCTCACGCAGGAGGGGTGTAATATGGGAGTATCGGGACACTCCCATCACAAACCGTGCGGCCGCATTTTGTACCAGTTGAAGCCTCCGTATAGTCCGCAAGGGCAGCCCCATATAGAGAGCATTGCAGTAGTCGAGACGGGAAGCGACGAGCGCATGGGTAACCGTGCCACGCCCACCCAGCAGCTGGGCAGCAAACCGGTGGCTGGGCTTTTGAATCCCACCCCTGCGCTTAGCCCTTGTTTCCCATTGATCATGGTACCTGGTTTGATACATTCCTCTTCTTTGTTATTTTTGGAGCAGTAAAAACAAAAAAAGAAAAAAACCCTTCCCCCCCCTGTCATTTGTCTTAGAAAGGGAACCTTTGGCAGAACTCTTGTTAATGTCACTGGTTTCAGAAAGAAAAATCCAGGTGAAAGTCCTCGCTCCATTCACAGGATTCATACAGCTAGTCCTCGACTTACAAAAATTCATTTAGTGACAGTTCAAAGTTACGGCAGCACTGAAAAAAGTGACTTATGGCTGTTTTTCACACTTGCATCTGTTGCAGCATCCCCACATGGTCCTGTGATCAAAATTCAGACACTTGGCTACTGACTCGGTTGCAATCTCGTGGTCCTCTTTTGCGACCTTCTGACAAGCAAAGTCAATGGGGAAAACGGATTTACTTAACAACCATGAACTAACTGCAGGGATTCACTCAGCAACGGTTGCAGGAAAGGTCGTAAAATTAGGCAAAACTCACTTAACAAATATTCTCACTTAGCAACATAAATTTTGGGCTCAATTGGGGTCCTTAAGTCGAGGAATACCTGTAATCCCTCCCTGGCCACCAGTTTCAGAAAAAGAGATACAGTCCATCATTAAAAGCTTAAAGAGCAATAAAGCCCCAGGAGAGGATTTTTCACCAGCAGAATTATTTAAGAAATTTTCCAACTGGTGGGGCCCTGTATTAGCAGGTCTTTTTACACACATAAATAACACCTGCCATATACCAGATGGGTGGAAGATGGCAATAGTTGTCCCCATATATAAAAAAGGGAATAAAAAGGATCCTAGTAATTATAGGCCCATCAGCCTGATTGACATTGTAGCAAAAATATATGCTAGGTATCTTTTGAACAGACTTGAAATCTGGGTAGAGGAAAACAACATCCTCACAGAAGAACAAGCAGGTTTTAGACAAAGCAGATCTACTATTGATAACTGCTTTGTCTTGAACCATCTAATTGCCAAATATGCCTATAAGAGGAGACCCCTGTTTGCTGCTTTCATAGACCTTACAGCAGCATTTGATATGGTAAATAGAGACGTACTATGGAGTAAACTGACATCTCTTAAAATAGAACCCAGACTCCTGGCTTTGATTAAAGCCCTTTACACAAGTACCTGTTTGAGGGTGCTGTATGGGGTTAATGGGGCCCTGACTAACAGGATTCACACAAATAAAGGGTAAGGCAAGGGTGTATCCTGGCCCCATTATTATTTAATTTATACATCAATGACCTGCCAGGGTTAATGAAGGATGCCATGGTACACATGCCGATGATCCTAAATACTTACTGTAACAGCATGCTTTATGCTGATGATATGATTTTATTATCATACTCACAAGTAGGATTACGTAGGCTATTAAAAAGATTTAGCTCTTATTGCCAGGATAACTCCCTAATTATTAGTAAATCTAAATCAAAAATAATGGTGTTTGGAAGAAACCATCAGAGACATAAGTGGCAATTAGATGGTGAAACAATTGAACAGGTTAACACCTTTGTATATTTGGGTGTAACTTTTTCCAAGACTGGATCTTGGGCCTGCCATCATCAACGGAGCACATTTAGAGCAAAAGCCTGTTTGAATTTATTGCTCAAACTAAAAAACCATAGTTACCCAGGGTCCCTAGCCCACTAATCAAGGTTTATAAGGCTAAGGTTACCACAATGCTCTTGTATGGAGCAGAAATTTGGGGTCTTTACTCAACCACAGTCTTAGAACAAACACAGTCCCAACATTTGAGATGTATTTTGGGTGTAGATCCAAGAACATCTGCTGCAGCAGTTAGAGCTGAATTGGGAATTCATACAATTCAAGCATTATCTAAAATTAGAGCTTATAACTACTGGTGCAAAGTTAATGAAATGGAGACTGATAGACTACCCAAATTATGCCTACTAGAGCAAATAAAGCTACAATCACAAAGCTCCTGGATCACCAAACTAACAAATTTTGTAAGAAGCTGTGGCCTTCCTGTCTCTTGTGTAACAGGAGAACAATCTAAAAAAGAGTTGCCCAAAGAATTAAGGATATAGAAGCACAAACTGACATAGCTATCCTTAGTAAGGTGGGTAACTTGAAATGGCTGAGTAAATACAAACGTACTTTTCAAGTAGACAGTTACTTGAAGTTACAACTCCCAAAACAGCTTAGGGAGATATTTACAAGAGCGAGATTCAAACAGCTTGACACAATGGTCAGATACGGAGATTTCATGCTATACCATGAGATCTCTGCACTTTGAGCGGAGGTAGAGGACCTGGCTCACATCCTATTTGACTGTTGCATATATAAGAGGGTGAGAGACAGGTATCTTGGTCTATATACCAGATGAATGACCCATTGGGATCCCCATATCAAAATAACTTACCTTATGTCCATTGAAAATAACATTTAACGTAGCACAGTACTTAAACAAAATGATCCGGTTGAGATCTGCATATGTGGGACTGATTGGGGTGGATTGTAGGGCGATCAAAGTATGATGCTGTCATATTTTATCTATATCTTAAATTATTCTACATTATTACAACTTCATTTTAGATTGTATTTTATTATTATTTTATCTAAATCGTATTTTATTCTGATTCCATTTTAAATTGTATTTTATCCAATTCCATTTTAAATTGTATTTTACTAAATTCCATTTTGAATTGCTTTTATCAAATTTTAACAACAATTTATTGCTGGAACTTTGCACTTTGATATGGCCCAAGGGCTAATCAATAAAGACTGTATTGTATTGTATTGAGTACCTGTAATCTTTTCAGGATACAGAATATGGCCTTGGTGCATCAAAGCTTCCACCAAAGAACAACTAGACAGAAGGACAGTTTTTTCTCGAACGCCATCACTCTGCTAAACAAATAATTCCCTCAACACTGTCCAACTATTTACTAAGGCTGCATTACTATTACTATTGATCTTCTCATCACTCCTTATCACCCATCTCCCCTCCCACTTGTGACTGTATGACTGTAACTTTGTGGCTTGTATCCTTATGATTTATATTGACTGTTTCCTAGTATGATTTGATTGCTTATTTGTACCCTATGACAGAAGTGGTATTCAGCAGGTTCTGACCAGTTCTGGAGAACCTGTAGCGGAAATTTTGTGTAGTTTGGAGAAGCGGCAAATACCACCTCTGACTGGTCCCGCCCCCATCTATTCTCTGCCTCCCAAGTCCCAGCTGATTGGCTGGGTCTTCTTTTGTTGCCCTACACAGGAGAAGGGAGTTGGAAAGCAGGTTAGTGGGGTGGGGAGGGAATGGGATTTTGCAGCATCCTTCCCCTGCCACGCCCAGCAAGCCATGCCCACCAAGATACACCACACCCACAAAGACACACCACGCCCAAGACACACCCACCAAACCACGCCTACCAAGCCATGCCCACAGAACCAGTTGTAAAAAATGTTGGATCCCACCACTGCCCTATGACTATATTAAGTGTTGTAGCTTTTGATTTTTGACGAATTTATCTTTTCTTTTTATGTACATGTGCACCAAGACAAATTACTTGTGTGTCTAATCACACTTGGCCAATAAAGAATTCATTCATTCATCATTCAAATCTAGAGGAGTCCTGGTCAGTGGTGGGATTCAAAAATTTTTACTACCGGTTCTGTGGCTTGGTGTGTGGAGAAGGATACTGTAAAATCTCCTGTCAGAGGTGGTATTTGCCGGTTCTCTGAACTACTCAAAATTTCCACTACTGGTTCTCCAGAACTGGTCAGAACCTGCTGAATACCAGCTCTAGTCCTGGTCCTTTTTCCTGGCAGGTTCATTGTAACAAGAACATCTCTGTGCAGTGCGTACCCTTCAAGTCTCCTTATCCAACCAGGCCAGAAATAGGCTTTACTCATCCAGGGGAAGCTAAAGAGCAAACAGAAGGCTTGTCATACGTTCCATCTCCTCTCACAAGGTTTTACAGTGAAGACAGCAGGGGCCTCTTTGTGTAGGTCAAGACAGAAGTCATAACTCAACAGTCAAAGCTCTGTGGTTCACCCCCACCCATTTTTAAATTCTCCTGTTTTTCCTTTTTTCAAACCCTGTCTATCTTTTTGGTGTCCATAAACCTCCCATGAAAAAAAAATTTTGTGAAAGCCATCAGGAAATGCTTTAGATTCAGCAGTTTCAAAGCCTTCATTCAGACTCAATAGAGAAAGAAAGAAAGAAAGAAAGAAAGAAAGAAAGAAAGAAAGAAAGAAAGAAAGAAAGAAAGAAAGAGGACAGAGGAAGGAAGGAAGGAAGGAAGGAAGGAAGGAAGGAAGGAAAAAAGGAAAAAAAAGGAAAGGAAAGGAAAGGAAAGGAAAGGAAAGGAAAGGAAAGGAAAGGAAAGGAAAGGAAAGGAAAGGAAAGGAGTGATGTTCCCAGCCCCACCTCCATGCATGACATATCCCGCCTTCTTGAACTGATTGGCACACCCATTGGTAGCCCATATCCTCCACCTCCAAATGTCAATCACAGCTTTGTTACCCAAACACCAACTATCTCTGCATTATTTTATGGATCATAAAGGAATTATCTTTGCTTTGGAAATGACTGGCTTCCCCAAACATATGGCTCTTCCCCTCTTTTTATCTTTTCAGAAAACAGTCAACAGCGTGTTTTCCAGCAGTTCTGTGGTGTGGAGGAGGGGAGTATTATACAAGCCACTTATGCCAGGAAACATTATTTTATTTACTTTCGGAGACTACATAGTCTTTTTTAATTTATTGAATGTGTTGCAATGTTTTAATATGTGATGCTGTCTGTTTCCAGTTTTACAATGAGCCGCCTGGAATCATAGGCGGTGACAGCATAGAATTACATACAAGTAAATGTTATGACTTAATGCATGAGCCTGACTCACCCACGTGCTTAGGGAATGAATGAATCACCATGCATATCTCAAGCCCATAGGGGCATCTGCAGGATGCAGATGCAAGATAACAAAAGCAGCGTTGTAGCTTTGCATGCAAGGCCTGCCCCCTCAGGATGCGTGTGCAATGGGAAAGTGCAAAACTAAAAGGGGTGAGATTTGTGAAAAAAAATTTGATTCCCCATCCCCTATAGATGCTACTGAGTTCTGGTGGTGCAGTGGTTAGAATGCAGTACTGCAGGCTAATTCTCCTGACTGTTGGCTTCCAGCAGTTTGATTCTCACCAGGCTCATGGTTGATTCAGCCTTCCATCCTTGCAAGGTCGGTAAATTGAGGAGCCAGATTGTTGGGGGCAAGATGCTGACTCTGTAAACTGCTTAAAGAGAGCTGTAAAGCACCGGGAAGCAGCATATAAGTCTATAATAGAAGCTGAAGGTGCAACACAAACATTCCAAAGAATGTTCTTTCTGCGAACTCAGAAAGCTCAAACTGCCCAAGGAGCTGCTGATCCACTTCTACAGAGGAATTATTGAGTCTGTCATCAGCACCTCTGTAACTGTCTGGTTTGGTTCTGCAACCCAACAGGACAGACACAGACTTCAGAGGATAATTAGGACTGCAGAAAAAACAATTACTACCAACCTGCCTTAAATCGAGGACCTGTATACTGCATGAGTCAAAAAGAGGGCTGTGAAAATATTAAGACTCCTCACATCCTGGACATAAACTGCTTCAACTCCTACCCTCAAAACAATGCTATAGAGCACTGCACATCAGAACAACTAGACACAAGGAGTTTTTTCCTAAAAGCCATCACTCTGCTAAACAAATAATTCCCTCAACACTGTCCAACTATTTACAAAGTCTGCATTACTATTACTGTTAATCTTCTCATCACTCCTTCTCATTCCTCCCCTTCCACTTGTGACTATATGACTGTTAACTGTCGCTTGTATCCTTATGATTTATATTGACTGTTTCCTAGTATGATTTGATTGCTTTTTGTACCCTATGACTATTATTAAGTGTTGTACCTTATGATTCTTGAACTCTTGATGAATGTATCTTTTCTTTTATGTACCCTGAGAGCATTTGCACCAAGATAAATTCCTTGTGTGTCCAATCACACTTGGCCAATAAAGTATTCTATTCTAATTCTATTCCGCTTGTTCTTGATTTCCTTCCATGGACTTTCTGATCTGGGCAGTAGGCTTGATTAGGCACCAGGAATTTGAGTGTGCAGCAAAACATATGTAGCAGTTTTATTGATATGAGCCTAAGGATTTCATGCAGAACATTAGATTAATATCTCATAAAGTAGATCATGAATACTACTTTCCCATCTCAATCTGTCACCTGCTTTCCATCAGTGGTTTTGGGCAAAATGAGTGAAAGTGAGTGAATGAGAGAAGAAGAACAAGGGGCAGATGGGTGAATGTGTGTGGCTGACAAGGGTGAAAGACAATCAAGCAAAAAAGACCACTGAGTCCAAGAGTGGTGGCATCCACATTAGTGTGAGAGAGTAAGGCAGAGGAATGTGAGAGAACAATACAGCATTCATTATATAGAGATAAAAACAAGACTGCCTCTTTGACTGGAAGATTCAGTGTGGAATTGCTTTTAACAATTAATACTATACAGGTGGTCCTCGCCCTACAACAGTTCCTTTAGTGGCCATCCAAAGTTACAATGGCACTGAAAAAGTGACTTACGACCATTTTCACATTTATGACCGTTGCAGCATTCCCCACGGTCATGTGATCAAAATTTGGATGCTTGGCCATTGGTTCCTATTTATGACACTTGCAGTGTCCCGGGATCATGTGATCAGCTTTTGACAACTTCTGACAAGTAAAGTCAATGGGGAGGCCAATTCCAGATTCACTTAACAACCATGTTACTAACTTAACAACTGCAGTGATTCACTTAATAACCATTGTAAGAAAGGTTGCAAAATGGGGCGAAATTCCCTTAACAAATGCCTGGCATCAATGTTGGGCTTAATTGTTGTCGTTAAGTTTTAGGGCTATCTGTAATGCCATATTAAATAGAATATAGCCCATGCATTGCAATGGCATGTATCCAAGCAAGACAGAAGGTGACAACCATTAGAAAAGGCAAGCAGAGGACAGCAATGGAATAAGAGACCCCACGCACCAGCGATCATCTGAAGTTTGATCCACAGAAGGAACAGGAGCTCCTGAACAAAGCAGGAAACCTTTCACCCACTTTGCAGATTTAGGTTTCAATAGATGGCCAAACCTGTCATTCCAGCCTTTTGTTGAAACTCGCCTTCTCCCCCATCCCTAGCCTGCTTCAGGAACAGCACCTGAAGGATGTTTTTCCCACGACCAGGAGATCTCTCGCTCTGCCATAAGACCACTCATCAGCCGCATTGCAAAGACAGGAATAGAGACCAGCTAACAAATTATGTTGTTGTGCTCCCATGCGGAAGGAAAACCATATTATATTGGCTGTTTTGGTCAGTGGTGGGATTCAAATTGTTTTACCACCAGTTAGGTGGACGTGGCTTGGTGGTTGTGCTTTGCCTAACAGCTTTCCCCACAGCAGCCAGTGTGAACCAGTAGCATACCACCATTGGTCTTGATGCACCTTTATTCAGCAAACAGACTCTTCGGGAATACTAACTGAGCTGATGCCAAGATTGGTCCTTAGCAAGATGTTGCTCCCACCTCCCAGGTTATGATGCAGCTTCCCATATCTCAGATCACCAACAGGATTGGATGTTGGCAAGAAGAGACCAACTTTGTCTTTCTGAAGACATGATTTTTTTTCCTCCTAAAGACAACATTTCCATTTTGGGGTGCAATCAAAGGAAGTAGAAATGGGGGCAAAACCAGCAACTTTTATGAGGTTAAAATACGTAATTCCTGCTAAAGAATGACAGAAGCTACCTTTCCAAAGGTTTATTCTTATAGCACCAAGAAAATCATCACTTCTTCCCAAAACACCTGCCCCTGATTTTTCTTCTTCTGCCTCCTTGAAAGAGTTCCTTGACTTCACTACATTCCAGATCCAAGCTCCACCTTGTAGCAGGAAAATTCAACAGATAATGACATGTAGGATTAAAATCCTAAAAGGTTTCCCTTGCTTTTCCTTGAGCAGACTGATAAACTCTCTTCTCTCCCTCCAGAAACTCCAACCAGTTGGGTGCGGACTTCTTCAAGGAAGTGTGAATTGGGGAGAAAGGAAGTTCCTTTGGCCTTTGCAGGCAACTGGCAAATCTCCTGCAAACACAAAAGTAGGCAAAATCAGAAGGATTATCTCAACGAAATAATACCGACTCTTAGTTATCACAGCTCTTAGTTCCTGGCTCTGTGTAATGCATGCATGTTCTTTTTTTTTTAACAAAGATTTTTATGTCACCTGATTTACTACTCTGGACTAATTTCTGCTGTAATGTAACTTCAGAAAGTCCAAAGAAGTTTGATGTCACAAGAGGGATCTATCACAAAAAGGTCGCAGCACTTCAGCTCAGGATCTCAGCAGATCATGAAGGACTTCAAAGAGCAGCAACAAGTTTTTTTAAAAATATTTCCTGCTGCTTTATTTGCTACCCCATTTTCCGTTATAAAAGACTTATTTTAGATCCATGAGCTCCTAACTCAAAGCATTGTTTTTACGTAGCATGTTCAGGAACCAAAACAAGCTCAACCATCAGCTGCCCAACTTCATTGTAACCTAATTTAATGTGCTTCACAAATCTAGCCTATGAGATAGGGGATCTCCCATTTTCTTCCCACTGTACGCTGTATCGATTTTTTTCCTCCAAAAGACTGAATAATACGGTAAACAGAAGCAAGGGACAAAACTCAACATATTGGAATATTTCTTAGAATTGTATTTGTGCAGATTAAAAGAACCGTATCTCCCAAGTTAAAAGACAGTGTTAGATCTAAACTCTGAATGAATTTGTCTATTTAATACTAGTATTAAATAAATAGACAAATACATTTTGGGTTTGGATCTAGTAGACCTTTAGATTTCTATATCACCCAGGAGAAGAGTGACTTTCGGCCATATCACATAAAATACACCAAGGGTTGGACCGAGTCTTTATCATTTGGAATTATGACATTTTTTCTTCTGGTAAAGAAGAAATAGACAAAAGAAGAAAACAGGTTTCATACATTTAGCATTCGTTCAATAGCCCCTGTTTTGTTTTGTTGTTGTTTTTTGCTTTCCACTAGATTATTTTAGAATAACAGAATTGGAAGGGATCTTGGAGGTCATCTAGTCTAGGCATCCCCAACCCGCAGGCCAAAGCCTACTATCAATTCGGAACCGGGCCATGGAAGTGGTGGGTGAGCATGTGAATACACATAGCTCCATTTATGCAAACAGCGGGCACATGTAAATACATTCCTTTTTTTATTCAATAAATAATTGAGATTTTAATGTTATTATTGTAATTGGTTTTAGTATTTGGGCTTGTAATTAGTTTAATTGCTTTTTAATGTATTTATTGTTTTTTTTTTAGTTGTGAGCTGCCCGAGTCTTCAGAGATGGGGCAGCATACAAGTTCAAATAATAAATAAATAATAAATAAATAAATAATAATATGCTATGAGTAACTTGGTGCAATACAAGCAAAACCAGAATAACTCATAGATCAATGTTTCCCCAACCTCTTTGTATCCATTCAAGATGAGTGGGGAAACAAACCAGGAATAGTTGTTGGAAGAAAGCGATACTTGCCTTATACAAGCTGCAAACCAAATTGAAGAGAGAGTCTTGTGCCTGAGTTTGAAGTATTTCGCTGTGTTCCTGAGAAAAGTAAACAAAACGGAGGGAAACATTTTCACCACGGCAGTAGACCAGTGAGTCTGGTTACTCTGCAAGCAATGTCATCAAGAGACTTGAATACAGGTAGTGCTTGACTTATGATCACAACTGAGCCCAAAATGTATGTTGCTGGGCGAATCATTTGTTAAGTGAGTGTTCCTCCATTTTACGACCTTTCTTACCACAGTTATTAAGTGAATCACCAAGGCTGTTAAGTTAGTAACACAGTTGTTAAGTGAACCTGCCTTTGCTTGTCACAAGATCGCAAGAGTTGATCACATGACCCCAGGACACTGCAAGCATCATAAATATGAACCAGATGCCAAGTGTCCAAATATTGATCACAGGGCCATAGAGATGCAGCAGTGGTTCCAAGGGTGAAAAACATTCATAAGTCACTTTTTTTTTCATTGCCACTGTAACTTCGAATGGTCACTAAATGAACTGTTGTAAATCCAGGACTTACAACACTGTGCAAAATGTTTAAGGATGGAGCTCAAATGCTCAAAACAGTCATATTTCATAGCACATTTCAGTCTACCCACTGCGAAGAGGAAAGATCAGGGCAGCGTGGCTTCGGCCCAGTGTACCCACATGCCAGCAGTTTGGGGTGTGGCTTCAAACTGGCCATGCCTGCTGAGTCGGCCAGCTTCCCCACCTGCCCATGAGGTCATCACAGCCCTGATGTGGCCCTCAATGAAATTGAGTTTGACACCCCTGCTTTACACTGTGGTTTAGCAACAACTTCTTTGCAAAGCTTGCTATATCTGTGGTTTCTAGAAAATTAGCACGATGGTGTCCTTAGTGCTCTCTGAGTTTTCTGGCAGATGTTTCACTACCAAGCTAGGTAACATCCCCATTGCAGCACCAAGCTCAGACAGCACCCAGAACCCCAGAGGTCAATCCTGGACTACAATTCTAAGATTAATACAAGAACAGACAAGGGGGGGGGACACATTATCTCCCACGTCCATTACTTACCCCATTGATGAGAATCCATGGCACATACTCATGATGTGGTTGCAGAGCCCTGGTGAGTTCAGCATTCCTATGCATAAGCTTGTTACCTAGGTCTCCAGTCACACATGCACTGATATCTGCTAAGGAGGCGTTAGGAGCATACAATTTCAAGCACTGCAGAAACAGAACGGACAATCCTTATTGCTTTGAAACAAGAACGAGCAGTTTTATTAAACCCATTTCATTGATCCCTGGAGCCTCTAATCACAACCACTAAAAGATGAAGGTGGATTTGACTGCCTTTGTAAATCCTGCTGCTATAGAAGCTAATGTATTATTGGAGCTCTCTCTCTGACCCATCCAGCTTATAGAAATGAGCAAAAAAAGGGAACTTATGGCAGGGATCCCGAACCCCAAGTCCACAGTCCGCTACAGTCCATGGCCTATTGGGAACCAGGCATAATCTGCAGGCAAGCATGCAGAGCTCCATTTGCTCATGCACAGAAAAACCATCCCCCGCGCTACTGCCGATCCATGCAGCCAGAAAGGTTGGGGACCACTGACTTATGGCATCTAACATACAACAGGTAGTTCTTGGTTAATGACCACTTCTTCAGCAACCATTAGAACTTATAAAGCTGCCGAGGGAGGGATACTTACAACCGTCCTCAAAGTTCGAGTGATTGCAACATCCCATGGCCATGGGATTGCAATCTGCAACCTTTCTTGACGGCTTCCCCCAAGCAAAATCAATGGGAAGCTGGCAGGAAATTGGAAGTCAGAATCAGGAGGGATCGCTAACACCCGACTGCAACCAGGGTCTGTTGGGACTGCCATTGCTTGTTTCAAGGTGTTAGTAACAACTTATAAAGTCCTAAATGGGCCAGGGTACTTGCAGGAACGCCTCCTGCCAGCATCACATTCCGATCGCCCAGTACACTCCCATAGGCCGGGTCTCCTTGGGGTACCGTCGGTTAGGCATTGTCGACTGGCGGTGCCCAGGGTAGGGGCCTTCTGTGGGAGCACTATGGAACCTGGGCCTCCGCTTGGCCCGATCTCCGCCTCCTTCCGCCGGGACCTGAAGACCTGGTTGTTTCAACAGGCCGGTCTGGACTGACTTCGGGGGTGTGGGTTGGTTTTTACTTGTTTTAATTTTTAAATTCTTATAATGTTTGATTACGCTTGTATTGGTTTAATGTTTTTTTATTATAATTGTGTTGGGTTTTATTGTTCGCCCTGAGTCCTTAGGGAGAGAGGGCGGCATACAAGTCTAATAAAATAATAATAATAATAAATAAGTGCATGGTCACATGACATCATGCTTTATGACTGCATCCCTTAGTAACAGAAATTCCATTCCCAATTACCCATCATTAAGCAAGTTAAATTAAAATTTAAATGATTATTAGCAGAATTCAAACAGTGCGATACAAGAGGAGAAGCTTTCTTGACAGTGGAAATGGGACCAAATATAACTCCCAAAGAAGTTAATTTTGTAACCTGGGAGCTTCAATTTTACTATTGGGGACTGCCATCTAAACTTCTCTGACCATACTATATGCAAGACAATTTGTGTATTTCCTGAGCTAAAGGACATGAAACATTTTAAAGTCCTGAGCAATGAGATGCTGTTTGGAAGAGGCTCAGGCAGTTACCATTATCAACCCTGAAGCGGACCTGGCGAGGCCATCTTTGTGGCTTCAGGGTTGCCACAAGGCAGAAGAGGGGGTGAGGAGCGGGGAATAGTTAGCTGGGGTTATGCCGTCAAAACAAAAAGTTTTCCTAGTCATTCCAACAGATGGCTAGGAGAGGAGGAGTGGAGTAACCAAGCAACCGGCTAGGACCTCTGTTGGACAATGTGACTGATGACTTGGTGGAAGGGGAAAACTTTCACTTTTTAATTAGGTGAAAACCATGGGAACTTTCAGAGTTGGTTTTCACCGGTTGTGCCAATATGATGTAGCCAATAACTTCCCTGATTTGCCCAACTACGAGAAGGGGGAGGTGGAAGGTTTGCACGATGGTATTATGATAAGACAATCTCAATAAAACTAGCATTGGTCTTCCAGCAGAATTGGTTTTCTGGACTGGTCTACCTAGTGGCATTCACACATACACTGCGGACACCCTGCTTGCTGGGATCTTTTTCAGCTTTCTCAGTCGATTCAGCTTTTTACTTATTCTATTTAATTTTATTCTTTATTTATTCTCTTTACAGAATCCAGCATTCCTGGCTTCGGTGTTTCTAAACAGGCAGTGGCCATCTTTGTTATGGGTAAAATGAATGACTTGGCATGGCACAATCCCTCGGCCACGTTAAAACCGAGTGTTCAGACTTAGTCCTACCATCCCTCCCTCCGATGTCTCCTTGTGATCCCCCATCAGATCAGAATTGTAGGAAGGCCCGTGCATACCAGTGGCAAGCTGGGGATGACATCTACACTTGACTCCATGCAGAAGATGAGCGAAAAGCGCATAACCGGATACAGGTGGTTGATACAAGCCTGGTGAAGGCAAAGCACAAGGGTTAGGGCAGGGCTTTCCACAGAAGATAAAAGTGTATAGCTACAACACACATCTACACCAAGGTAGTCTGTGCAACGGGCATAAAAAAGGGGTAGAGCTTCCACTGCACCACCATGGTTGCCATCTTGACTTTTCTGACCACACCTTCAAACACCCCTGCAGTGGGGGCACAAGGAGAGATGGGAAGGAGCGTGCAGAAAAGTGAAAAAACATCCAGAGGAGAATGCCTGTGCCATGGATTTAGGCACTCCAAATGCTGTTGTCAAAACTTTAAATTTAGTTTACTTTATTGTCATTGCACCTCATACAACAAAATTAAATAACATCTTCAGTGTACATTATGACTATGAAAATAAACACAAACACACATCCTTCACGTTCTGTACACTGAATTGAAAACCCCTGATTAATTGAAGTTAACAGATAGAACCAATATTTAAAAACAAGCTACTGTATTTTGGGGAGTATAAGACACACTTTTTCCACCTCCCAAAAGTGGGTGGAAATATCTGTGTGTCTTATATACCAAATGTTGCCGAAGCCCCACCCACCCACCAGCCCCCACCTTTTGGCTGCTGCCTCCCAGCAATTTGCCTCCTTGCAGCAAACAGCAAACAGCCTGTTTCAGTTTTAACACAATCTGATTAGCACAAGCAGCTTATTGTTGGTTGGATCGGTCTCCCAATGATCAGCTGTTTCAGGCTACAGGGATTGCTATTGCCTATTGCTGCCTCCGCATCCCAATTTTTCCTCACGCCTGCTTTCGCCTTCATGCACCCCATTTTCTGCCTGTTCTGATCCCCACCGCCTGGAACGGGTTGAAAATGAGGCACGCAGAGGCTGAAATCTGGGTGTACAGAGGATGAAAACGGGATACGGACACCAAAATTGGCCCCAAAGCTGGCTGAGGAACTCTGGGAGTTGGAGACCCTTGCTCTAAAGCATGCTGCTGTGTAGGTACAGAAAGGCATTTCCAAGTTGCAACATGGGCAAGGTTGATCTGCTCCAAAGGTCGCCCCAAATCCCATCCCACTCCCAACTAGTCTCACTTTATCAGTGATTCTACAAGCACAAACCTCTATCATGTTCCCCAAGCATTCTCTTCGCCATGTTGGCATTCAAAGTGCCATTTTGTGGCCTCTTTCTTCTCCTGTAAGATGATAAACGGAGTGGATGAGAAATCTGGACAAGGAATCGTCTCCATAACATCTTCAGTCATTCTGCTGCAACCCAGGATATTCTCCTACCTCTGCATTCCCATATGGGACTAAAGTGACGTTCATGATATCGTTTAGCATCAGCCAAGTGGGAAAGAGCATCAGCACAAGAAATTGGCGGCAACCAGGACAGAGGGATTCATAGTAGAGGCTGACAGAGACAGGGTTGGCTTTTGGAGAGTTGGAGATCGACCTGGTGCAATGTTTCTCCACCTGCAAGAAAGCAAAGTCTGCATCAAGACAGGGTGCTCATGGTTTGACTGCTGGGTATGCCACCAAACTAAGAAAACAGTTGTCTTCCTTGGACAAGAAGGAAGAAAATACTTCTTTTTCATAGCTTATACTGTATATGTTCTGCTGGCTCATTCAAAAGATCTTTAAATGGCTGGAGAGAGAGAAAAATCGACATCTGGATAAGTCTGTCATGAGGAGGCAGTTCCTTCTCCAAGCTTGTGGGTTGGTTTCAGCAGGTTCTGACCAGTTCTGGAGAACTGGTAGAGGAAATTTTGAGTAGTTCGGAGAACCGGCAAACACCACCTCTGACTGGCCCCGCCCCCATCTATTCTCTGCCTCCAAAGTTCCAGCTGATTGGCTGGGTCTTCTTTTGTTGCCCTGCACAGGAGAACGGAGCTGGAAAGCAGGTTAGTGGGGTGGGGAGGGAATGGGGATTTTGCAGTAACCTTCCTCTGCCACGCCCTCCAAGCCACACCCACCAAGCCATGCACATAGAACAGGTAATAAATTTTTTTGAATCCCACCACTGCCTACAAGTTCCCTTCCAACTCTGTTAATCTTATATTTGTCCCCTGTGGAAACTGCAACTGGAAAAATTATGCAGATACTCCTCAGTTTATGAAATCAATCGGGACCAGAATTTCCATTGCTAAGTAAGAGGGTTGTTAATGAGTTGTGCCTGCTTGCATGACTTTTTTGCCATGGTTAAGCAAATCCAACTTCCCCCATTGACTTGTTGTAAGCCAGCTAGGAAGGTCACAAATGGAGATCACATGACCCCAGATGGTGCAACCCTCGTAAGGATAGGTCGGTTCCCAGGTGTCCAAATGATTTGATCACACGGCCATGGAGATCTTGTGATGGTTGCAAGTGGAACAACCAGTCTTTAGTTACTTTTTGTATTGTCTTTTTCCCACCACACCCACCAAGCCACGCCCACAGAACCGGTAGTAAAAAAAAATTGAATCCCACCACTGGGGGTTTCTGAAGGTTTCTGACTTCAGGGGTGTGGGTTGTTTTTTACTTGTTTTAATTTAAAAATTTTAACGATTGATTAGGCTTGTATTGATTCAATATCTTTTTATTGTAATTGTATTGAGTTTTTATTGTTCTCTGAGTCCTTAGGGAGAGGGCAGCATACAAGTCTAATAAAATAATATTTATTTATTTATTTATTTATTTATTTATGAATGAATGAATGAATGAATGAATGAATGAATGAATGAATGAGATTTCTATGCCACCCTATCTCCCGAAGGACTCAGGGCGGCTTACATTAAAAAGAGAACAATACAAAAGTTAAAACAGAATTAAATAGGAGCTGGATAACATCTTCAATGGGTAACATCTTCAATGGAATTTAGGGGGATGTCAAGTGTCAGTATGTGGTCACTAGGTCTTGTGATGGGGAGGTCACATCTGGTGAGGGTCACGTCAGATGAGGGTCTTGTGATGGGACATGAACAACACCTGACCCATCACAAGACCTTCACCTGATGTGACCACCCCATCACAAGACCTACTGACCACATGAAGCCCTTGTAAGAATACTGACACTGACACCCCCTAAATTCTGCTGAAGTTACCGAGGCTGGTAATGAAATGTTTGGAAACCAATCCACAAGCTTGGAGAATGAACCTCCACCCTCATCCTACACCCAAGCTGTAGGTATTGGCAAGTCTGTCATGCTAGAGAAAAACTCTCTGCTATGGCATCCATCAATATAGTGTTACCAGAGAGTGAAATGGATGGTTCCTCAGCAGTGGTGGGTTTCAAACATTTTTCCTACTAGTTTGGTGTAAGTGCGCACTCCAAGTTGTGCGTGTGCAGCATTTGCAACTCACCTTCTGTTGCAAGCCCTGTGTGTAAAACAGCTGACATGCGGCAATCGGCTGTGCCACACGAAGCAGCTGAAGTTGAAAAGCAGGAAATAAAGGTAAGAATAGAGCCGGGGCAGGTAGGAGGGCCCAACAGCTGATCATCGGAGCGAACCAGTTCACTCACAGATGATCCTTGGAGCTGCTGGTTCGACCGAACCGGGCCGAACCGGTAGAATACCACCACTGTGCCTCAGGTGCTGCCATCTACTTATCCTCGGTAACCATGGGAATTCATTACATGACCTACGGTAGCTTTGAAAATGCAAAGAGGTTTGTAAGGGAGACGGAAATCCAAGTACTTGTAAGTAATCACTTTGCTAGAAGAATAGGCAAGCATTTCGCAGAGAGTTGCAATTTGGCTATAGATCTTGTTTTCATGAAGATGTTCCACCTATAAAATATCCCCTTGAAAGTCAGATAGGACCCAACACCTGCAAAGGTTTTAAAATTGGGATTTGGTGGGGGGGCTGTCTGGAAGTGTCATAGAGTTGGCCAATTGTTTCAGGAGCTTGGACTTCTCTTCTGTCTTTTGTTGTTCTTCCCTTTCAGCCTGTCCCCAGTCAGCATGGACCTCATCCATCACTAAGACCTCTGCAGCCCCGATGGGGAAGGTCTGACTTCAGGACAGGTTGCCTGTCTTGTGGAGTTTTTTGTTGCTCTCTGAGCTGGTTGTTTTCCTTGCAGGTGTTTCATTATCCAACTAGGTAAGATCTCCAGTGCTAGAAGAGTAACATTACCTAATTGGGCAATGAAATGTCTGCAAGAAAACCACCAAGGATTCCAAAATTCATCCATGAGTTACAAATATCCCCTTGTCTGAGCTGGTGTCACTGCTCCTCTTTTCACACACTTTTGGGGCCAGCCCTCAAGTGTGGAACCATGTGAAATTAACAAACAAGAGGGAAGGGGTGTGCGTGTTCTTTTCTTTTTTATGGTTATAATGGTTTTATTTAGCATTCAACGCTAATCCTTTCCTCTTCTTACCACAGATACTGTTTCCACTGTATTCAATTTACATTCTGTTTCCCTTGAGTCCTGACATACTCAAGTCTTATATAACAACACAGGCAAAAGTATATACACTTTTTCAAGCCACTTTGGGTATTTAAAAAAACATTCATTCGTTGCCAGAAACCCCTTACTGCCCAATAACTTTCTATCAGCATTCGATACCTTAAAATTTCTCCATCTATTTTGTCACCTTTATTAAACATTTTACCGTGATAGACAAATGCATCTCCTTTCTCTAATCAAACTACTTTCTCCCCTGTCAAACACAACTATCTGGTTTACTGTTACTTTAATTTTCAGTTCTTGTTGAATGTGGTGTAGATCATACAATCTACTTAACATTCATTGCAAACCATCCAGGTTTATTTATTTTATTTATTTGTTTGTCCAGCATGTATGAGAAAACAAGCATAAGTATGAACATGATATATAAACGTCTAAGTACAAACAAGTATAAGTATATACACAATAAATGAGGACGAACAAATTATTATTATTATTTATTGGACTTATATGCTGCCCTTCTCCCTAGGGACCCAGGGCAGCTCACAGTAAAAATACACAATACAAATTAATTAATTAAAAAACTATTAAGCCCCACCCCAAACTTTAAAACCAATAAAACTAATCTAAAATACAGTTAAAAACCCATTCCCCTTCCCTTCAGTACAGGCTGGCTTGCTGAAAAACCAGGTCTTCAGGTCATGGAAGGAACGGAGGTCAGGGCCAATCGAGCCCCAAGGGAACTGGTTCCACAGGGTGGGTGCTACCACAGAGAAGGCCCTCCCCTGGGCGCTACCAGCCGACAGTGTCTGGCCGACGGCACCCCAAAGGAGGCCCTGCCTGTGGCGTGCACAGGGCGATGGGACGTCGATGCTGGCAGGAGACGTTCCATAAGTAGGATGGATAAATGGGAACAGTAGGACAGCGGTTAGGCATGCTGGTGCGCTTATGCCGCCCCTCACAGACTTCTTAGGAATGGGTGAGATCCAGTGTGTGTTCGTTCCATAGCCAGTATGAACTGTTACAAACACAGCCTAATTCAGTGGTGGCTAACCTTTTTGGGCTCCTGTGCCGAAAATTGTGCACACACTCGCCGCTGCATGCCAGCACCCAGAAGGCAATAATGAGGCCCTTGTGCATCGCGCGATCCCCATCACCCCATTACCTGCACTGTGCATGCACGCACCTGCCAGCTGATTTTTAGGCCTTTTCCACCTCCCAGTAGCTCAAGGGAAACCTCTGCAGCCTTTGGAGTCCAAAAATGGGTCCATTTTGTCACTTCTGGTATTTCCAGAAATGATGAAACGGGCCTGTTTTTCGGCCTCCAAAGGCTGCAGAGGTTTCCCTCAAGCCTCTGTGAGGCAGAAAAAGGTCCAAAAATCAGCTGGGAGACGACGATGCAGTGAGGTAAATTTGCCTGGGGCTCGCGTGCACAAATGGCTCTGCCTGCTCCCTGTGGCACGCGTGCCATAGGTTCACCATCACGGGCCTAACTGTTATACAATACACAGATCTAATTGCAAAAGGTTGTGCCAAGGAAGGTGACAACTAAAACAGAAAACAAAGCTTAAATGCTTTGATTCACCCCTCTCCTTCCAAGAATTCAGCCACTTCCTTTCCTAGTAAAAGAAGTGAAAGTGTGGGACTTTACCAAAAGGGCTGATTCATTTTACCCAACAGTGGAGTTTTCTGTCTGGAATTTTCCCTAATAAGATGTTCTGGGCCAAGGGAGGCTACAAAAAAAGTCTCTTTTACTGCAATCCAGCTGCAAAGGTTTTGTTTGCAAAAGGGGGCTCTTGAATTCAAACATGAAGTTCAGAAGCGGTCTCCAATTGTGGTCATAACTTGAGGACTACCTTCTCCTGTTGGCCTACTTTCCCCTGCAGTTAGAAAGTTGGGAGTTACTGCAAACAGAGAGAGTCAGAAGTCAGTGATGCTGCTGCTTTTTTTTCTTCCTCTTATCCTCCCTCCCTTCTCTTACCCCTTTTCCTCCCCACTGCTGTTCTATTTACTTCTGTATTTTACAATGTTTTATAACTCAGTAAAATGTTAACCTGGCAAAAAAAACTTACGACCCCAATTGGGGGCCAGAACTTTCCTCACTAAGCAATGTGGTCATTAAGTGAATCACGCCAGATTTAAACCACCTTTTTTTGTTGCAGTTGTTATGCAAATCACTGCAGACATTTAGTGAATCACGAATCAGTTCTCAAGCAAATCCAAGTCCCCATTGACTTTGCTTGCTGGAAGACCCTGGGAAGGCTGCAGATGGTGACCATGTAACCCCCTACAGGACACAGCAACTCTCTTAAATACATGCAGGGGTGGGGCTGCTGGGGGTTCGAGGGGTTTGGGAGATCCCTAGCTAAGATTCTGCACAGTTCGGAGAACCCCAAATCCCACTCCTGGCTGGCCCGCCCACCCCACCCACCCCTCCCAGGAGTCCCCACACGCCCATTTTGGATGCACGTAAGTGCAGGGGTGTGTGGAAGCTTGGGAAGGGTGAAAACAGGCCTCCTACAAGTTCAGGAAGGCCAGAAATTGGCCCATTTCCAGCTTCCAGAGAGCCTCCAGAGCCCAGGGAAGCTGTTTTCGCCCTCCCAGAGGCTTAAGGAAAGCCTCCTGAGTCCGGGGATGGGCAAAATGCCCCCACTGTGGTAGGAGGCTGACTAGGCCACACCCACCATGGCCATGCCCACCCAGCAACTGGGCAGAGAACTCCTTGCTAAAAATTTTGAAGCCCACCCTTGAATACATGCTACAAGGATTGGTCATCAGCCTTCCTTTGTCAACTAATTTCAGTGGGGTTAAAACTGCCTCCTTGGACATTTTCTTGCTTCCCTCCTTAAATTTTTAAAAATAATTTTAGACATTTTAAGTCTAACATTTTAACTTTTATACACTGGTTCATATTTTGATGCCGTAGTGTATACCTGCCCAGAATCCCTCTTTGAAGGAAGTGGGTGGCTCGAGATGTAATCAATGAATCAGTTATTTGAATGGCAATCCTGTAATTTTGCATGTTGTTAAACAAATGATCTTAAGTCAAGAATCACCCCTGCTAACTTCCTTAGGTCCAGAATTGGTAAGAACCCTAGCTCAGTTCTGAAATAAAATTCCTTTCAATGTTTATTCAAGGCTGCTCCATTACAAAAGTGCCATTAGTTAAATTCGAAAATAAAGTTGGAGGAATGGAGAGATCCTTGTGCAATCCTTGTGTGGTTAGCTAAATTGTGCTTAGCCATTGTCTGTTTAGCCATTAGCTGAGTATGGCGATACATAAACCTTAAATCACGATTTACAAACCAAATGAAGTATTTGTGCAACTCAAGAAGCTGTGATGACTCAGTGGTACAAAGGCAACACAGTCAGATAATCAGTAGGAGTCCTTTATTAGCTCTAACTTTGCCCCCAATGTCCTGGTTACCTTCTGGTCTGGAGAAAAATTCTTCCAGGAACAGCCTTTGGCTGCAGAGATTCAAGTCCAAAACATTATCAACAAAACTGTAACTATAAGTCCAATCAAGGCAAGATGAGGTAATTAATAACAATAAGGAATTCCAGAAGTGAAGTAACAGCAATAAATCAACCCAGTTGGGAGGATGCCAGGAATGCAGATAACCAGTCAACACAGGATAAACTCATGTTTGTTCCCAAAAAATGCAGCTCTCATCTTGCATCTCTTTGAAACTCTCTTCCCAGGTGTGCCTAATGAAGGGAACCAGGGCCCTTTCCTCTTCCATAAGCCACGCAACCCACGTTGCTCTCTTCTTTCGTTCTTCCCTGTGTGACCTAGGATGAAGAGGGGGGTGGGCCTGGGTCTTCCTCTGAACTCCCTCTCCCTTGTTCTACCTCTCTCCTGCTCTGCCCAGCCGGATTTTGCCCTTCCCCAGTTTCCTCCACAGCCAACAGAGCCACACTCCCGCTCCCTGTCAGCTGTTCATCTTCCTCCTCAGATTCAGACTCCGACAGGGGCATGACAGAAGCCATCATTTACCCTGTATTTGCTTTTTTTTAAAAGTACATTGAGGAACCACTTTTTAGCATGAGGTGGTCATTAAAAAACACTGCAGGAACAGACTGAACACCTGGAGAATATTAAAATAAGGATGTGATTTGCTTATGGAATAGCTGCAGAACCTATGCCTGGCAATTAGCAGAATGCCATTACTGTTCCCTATTCAAACAGAAAGGTAGCGCAACTGTATGCCAGCTGACAGAAAACTTAGTACATGGTTGTAGATTTATTTATTTATTTATTTATTTATTGGGCTTGTATGCCGCCCCATCTCCGAAGACTCGGGGTGGCTCACAACTAAAAACAACAATAATAAATAATTAAGAAAAGATTAAACCATTTAGAGAAAAGGTACCAAAATATGAATATGCTTGAATTAAACCACTTCTGAACTTTTGCTAAGAAAAATACATGGATTAGTCCAGGCAGTTGCCAGGAGTCAATGTTGACTCAAATGGCATGCACGCACACACACACAAATGTTCTTCATGGCAGATTTGCAGCCGAATGTTAGCTATTAAATGCAGTAACAACAGTTTATGATGGAAGTAAATTATAAGAGAGGAGATCGGAGGAGATAGGTAGGTAGAGAGATGATAGATAAATATGTATTAGTGTATGACCATGGTGAAAGGAAGGATAATTTATAAGAGTGGAACAGTAACAGATTTAACAGATAATCAGAGTTGGGACTTTTAGGGTCATCTAGTCCAACCCCCCCACCCAAGCCGGAGACCCTACACCATTTCTGACAAATGGCAGTCCAGTCTCTTCTTGAAAGCCTCCAGTGATCTAGCTCTCACAACATCTGAAGGCACGCTGTTCCATTGGTTGGTTGTTCTCACTGTCTGAAAATTTCTCCTTATTTCCAGGTTAAATCTCTCCTTGATCAGTTTCCATTCATTGTTCCTTGTCTGGCCTTTGGGTGCTTTGGAAAATAGCTTGGCCCCTTCCTCTCTGTGGCAGCCCCTCAAATGTTGGAACACTGCTCTCATGTCTCCCCTGGTCTTTCTCTTCACTAGACTAGACATAATTGGTATGATTTTGCAGTATTTTGTTTGCTTCTTTTAAAAATGTATTTGACTATTGCTCACCCGTTTTCTGCACTTTGCACTAGAATATAATTCAGATGCACCACAATACAATTTTCATCACAACCAGTCAATGGGGCCCGCACATCTATTTATTTATTTATTTAATTTAACTTATATGCCGCCCAACTCCCAAAGGACTCCGGACTTTACTCTAGAGAGTAAAGGAAGCAAAGGGGATGTTTTGAAACAGGAGTGGCTGGGGAATTCTGGGAGTTAAAGTCCACAAGTTTTAAAGTTGCCAAGGCTGGACGCCCTTGTTTTAAAACTTGGAGAGATGCTGGTTTCTACACAATTTAGGCTGAGTTCTGCAAGACCATTTTTAATAGGTACTTTATACTGCCTTTTATTTCCTGATCAAGCCTGCTGTTTTCACTCCCTATTCCTTATGCACAGGTTCCAGGAATTTCTGTGTACTCCCTGCCCTCCCCATTGCTTAGCTGGGAGAAATTAAAAACCCAAGTCCTCTGGCACTAAAGGAGGAGCAGCAAAGGAAAAAACAACTACGATTTGCAACTTATTCGTGAGCTAAGGGAACATAGACAAAGATTTCACCTTGTTGAACTCTACAGTCAGGAAGCATTTTAAAAGAAATGTCTGGCCAATTCCTATGATTGGGCTAAGAGAGTTATGAAGAACTTCCCTTTTTCAGGGAATGTCATGGGTCTGAACTTCAGACTTTCTGTGGTGAATTTCTTCCATCTGGTTGTCTTCTGCAAGAAACTCACTAATGTGAAGGAAAAACATAGTAACCATCTGGTGATTCTTCATGGGCAGCATGAGTTCTTTGGAAGCCCTGACTCAAAAGTCCTTTACTTGGATTCACAGCCTTCCTTCCTTCCTTCCTTCCTTCCTTCCTTCCTTCCTTCCTTCCTTCTTCTCCAATCCCCCCCCCTTTTTTTCTGGCATTCATAAGATAATAAGATCAATACTGTACTGCAGACCAACCTTTACCACACATAGATCTCCCTATTACTTTTCTGCTGGAGAATAAACCGTACCAATAAAGGAGAATATCTGTAGCCCAGAGTTGAAATGAGCGGTGCACTGATAAGGTTACCTACTTGAATAAAGGAGAATATTCGTAGCTCAGGGATGAAATGAAGGGTGCAACTGATGATGTTATCTAGTTTGGGCAATGAAACGTCTGCAAGGAAACCACCAAGCTCTGAGAAAGCACCAACGACACCCCCACCCCAGAATAAAACATCCTCCCATCTTTTCCGTGGGGATCCTTTCCTATCATCTTGACCAGAGGTCTCCAAACTTGGCAACGTTAAGACTTGTGGACTTCGACTCCCAGAATTCTCCAGCCAGCTTAAAGCCTTAAAGTTGGCAAGTTTGGGGACCCCTGATCTTGACCGTTTGAGCTGCTTGCCTTTTTCCTTTCTTTGAACGCGTTTTTAGAATGGACTTGTTCTTTTTGGCAATGCGGAGAGGCAGCACCGGTGAAACGGGGAAAGGTTCTGACTCAGGACGGAGAGATCTGGGCTCCCAGTCCTCTCACGGGCACCCAAATGCTAACTGGACGACCCTAGATTGTCCGCTTTCCTTCATCCCCCAAATCAGAGTCAAGCCTGCTGAAAATCAAAAAAAACCCTCCTCCGCCCCAGTGTTTCTCAAGATGCGTGGGCTGCAACTTTTGGGGGATCGTTCAGGGAAGGCTAGCAGAGGAAAAACCAGAACCAAAACAAGCAGCCTTCTGCAAGCCGGAGGTTACAAAAGCACCCAGTTCGAAGCCTACCTGTGCCTCATGCAAACGGGTAATCCCCAGCGTGCAGCCCGGCCACCCTCTCGCTTACCTGGCAGGCTTGGGCGATCTCTTTGGAACTGCACCAAAGTGCCGGCGGATAACCGCACGTCGGCCTGTTGCTTTCCCCGCAGCAGCTCGCCCAGAGGCTGCCCACGATGAGGAGAAGAAGCCAACCAGCCATGGCGAAGCGCTCTCAAATCTTGGGCGCCAAGAGGTGCTTGGCGGGCCTTTAAAAACTCTCTCCGCCCCGCCCCTTTCCTGCTCAGGGCAACCTGTTTTTCCTCTTCGGCTGCTCTTTGTGACTCAGCCGGCCTTTGGTCTTGTGCGCCTTTCCTACTGTTTGAAATCCTCCTGTTTTCTGGGAAGGTTGGGGGTTGCCAGGCGCATGATTTGCATTTCTGCTATCTGAGAGGGAAAAATGCAGCCGTGATTACAGACAATTGATTGCAGACAAACAATTGCAATTGATTACAGACAAACAACATGTTGGAGATTTGCAAGGGGGTTGAAAAAGAACTTGTATCTATCTGTTCATTGTCATTCACAGTAGGTTTCTGGGATGACCACTCTCCAATGCGCCTTGAAAGCCTTCAATATGCCTGCACAAAATCCAGTTCTGGTTCACCAAGAGATTGGCTGTTAAGAGAAGAGAGCTGGCACCAAAAGCTGAAAGATGGCTCTAGTTTTCTAAGCACACTTGAATAAATGCATTTTTGGAAGCTTCTTTTGTCTTTTTTAGTAAATGAAATTTCCAGAGTTTACAAACAAAAAACTGCATTTTTGTATAAGAACTTAGTTTAATTTCTCTCTGGCCCCATCCTTCTGAAATGTTAAAAATGATGGTAGTTTATGCACTGGAGAGAAGCAACCTGGAATTGAGAAACTTCCCAAAGGTGAAGACAATTAACCAATGGAACAGCTTGCCTGCAGAAGTTGTGGGTGCTTCATCCCTGGAGGTTTTAAGAAGAGACCGGAGAATCACTTGTCTGAAATGATATAGGATCATTGAGTAGGGGAGTAGGGGACTGGACTAGAAGGTCCAAGGTCCCTTCCAGCTCTATTCTGATTCTCATTTTCTGGACGTTAACAACAGCTATTGGTCACTAGGATCCAGGCCAGGGTTTAGTTCATACCTTGCTGTTTCTAAATTCAAGGCAATTTTCTTTGGACTCCAAATTGAAAGGAGGAGGCAGGGTGGGTTAGGGAGGAGCTGAAGTATTGAGCAATCATGTAATGGGTGCATCTTACTTGCCTGTAGGCTGAATTCTCTGGTTTAGTAAAAATTATTTTGTTTAATTTATTCAATAATTAATCCTCTAATTGTTCTTGCACTCAAAACAACACTGGCAACAGCTCTCTTCCCTTGACAGCCAATCTCTTGGTAAACCAGAACTGGGTTTTGTGCAGGCATATTTATATATATATATATTATATAATACAAGAGCACACAATAGATACAAACTCAAGGTAAATCACACCAAACTTGATTGCAGGAAATAGGACTTCAGCAACAGAGTGGTCAATGTCTGGAATACTCTACCTGACTCTGTGGTTTCTTCCCCAAACCCCAAAAACGTTAACCTTAGTCTACTATTGACCTCACCCCTTTCCTAAGAGATCTGTAGGGGACGTGCATAAGCGCACCAACGTGCCTACTGTCCCTGTCCTATTGTTTCTTTTATTTCTCTTATATGTATTCATTTCATGTATTCATAACTATGTTTATCCTTATACTTATTATCTTGTAAGCGATTGACTAAATAAATAAATAAAATAAATATTTAAGGCTTTCAAGGCGCATTGGAGGGTTAGGGGAAAGAATGAACTCAGTTTTCTGCAGGGGCTAAATTGCATTTGAATGTGTCTGTCTATATGGACCCTGAGAAGCGTCTCTGCAGCACACCTTAGCTTGACCGCAGTGTACAGGTATTATGTACCAAATTTCTATTTTTTCCTGAATTTCCAATTCAAAACTTGGTTTCTGCTGCCAGAAGCATGATGGGGAATGATAGGTGGAAAGTTGGAAAATAGAATGAGGGGAGAAGAGAAGCCTTCAAAGAAACAGATCCTAAGTTGTCATTTTGCAAAAGAAAAGGGGCTTTATATCATCAACTTTGCCCAACCCAGAGCACAGCCTAGATGACAACCAAACAACACTACCTCTGACCATTATTACTGGTAGTTTCAGGACATGGAGTTCGAGCAACACAAAAGAGCCAAGAGAACATGAATGGTATAGGACAGCTGTAGGCAAACTACGGCCCGGGGGCCGGATCTGGCCCGTTCAGCTGTTCTATCTGGCCTGCGGAGCTGAAAGAGCGGAGGGTTCTCTTGCTCTCCCAGAAGGCTACGTGAAGTAATCTAACATTGAATTTATATTAGTTCACACAAACACTCCATCCATGCTTTTGTTCCGGCCCTCCGGTCCAGTTTAAGAACCCATTGTGGCCCTTGAGTCAACAAGTTTGCCCACCCCTGGTATAGGATCTCCTGCTTGAGCAGGGGGCTGAACTAGAAGACCTCCAAGGTCTTTCCAGCTCTATTCTGATTCTGATTCATTTTATTTCTGGTGGCCAGATACCAATTGGTGCCCTTGTGTAAGTTTGCTAACACAGAGCAGGACATTAGGAGAAAGATCGTTCAAGGTTGCCTATTTGTCAAATGAAGAAAACACATTTTGAAGAATGTGATTTAACTATGATCCAAGGCATTGCAAGAACAGATGTAGTGGATGTGGCAGACATGCAAGTCGAGGTAAGAAACCAGAGGATCGCTATTCAAGTTCCTCTACCTTTTCCTCATGTAAATGCAAGGATGTTTGCCATTAGGAGAGTCACCTTAGGCGAGATGTCCTGCGCACAGTCACCCAGGCACTTGTTACCTCTCGACTCGACTACTGCAATGCTCTCTATTTAGGACTGCCCTTGCATACCGTCCAGAGGCTTCAACTGGTGCAGAATCGCGGCGGGTTGTGATGGGAGTTTCCCGGTACTCCCATGTTACACCCCTCCTGTGCGACCTGCATTGGTTACCGGTTGCCCTCCAGGTGAGATTCAAGGTGTTGGTGTTAACATTCAAAGTCCTACAAGGCATGGGTCCAGGGTACTTGCGGTGTCTCCTGCCGGCATTGAATGCCAACTACCCTGTATGAGCGCACAGGCAGGGGCTCCTCGGGATGCCATCTGTGACCCAGTGTCATTTGGCAGTGCCCCAGGGGAGGGCCTATTCTGTGGCAGTTCCCGCCTTATGGAATCAATTACCTCTGGGACTCCATTTGGCCCCTGACCTTCGCACCTTCTGCCACGATTTGAAAACCTGGCTATTTGAACAGGCCGGGCTGTGCTGACCTCTTGGGGGTGGTTTTAATTTTAAATTTTATAAGGGTTTTAGATTAATTGGCTTGTATTATTTAATAGTGTTTTAGATAACTAACTTATTGTCTGTTTTTAGTTGTGAGCCGCTCTGAGTCCTTTTTTTTTTTTAATTACATTTATATGCCGCCCTTCTCCATAGACTCAGGGCACAATTTTGGGATACAACCCAGTGTGCTCAGCAATAGCCTTCATTCCATAGTATATGCCTGCTTATTACTAAGCGGCATTTTTACAAAGTCAGCTTATTGCCCCCAACAATCTTGGGTCCTCAATTTACCTACCCCGAGAGGATGGAAGGCTGAGTCAACCTTGAGCCTGGTGGGATTCGAGCCTACAGTAATTGTAAGCAGCTGGAACTTAAATGCAGGCATTTAACAGCCTGAGCCACCAAGGGGGCAGCATACAAGTCAAATAAAACTGAACTAAACTAAACCTTCAAACAGTAGGCCATTCCTCTAGGTTTAGACAAGTGTTTCTCAACCTTAGCTATTTTAAGATGAGTGGACTTAAGTTCCCTGAAATCTCCAGTCATCTTGCTGGATCTAATCCAGCAAGATCTAATCCAACTATGTTGTTGTTAGTTGCGAAGTTGTGTCCAACCCATCTCAACCCCATGGACAACATTCTTCCAGGCCTTCCTGTTCTCTACCATATTCTAGAATCCATTTAAGCTCACACCTACTGCTTCAGTGACTCCATCCAGCCACCTCATTCTCTGTCGTCCCCATCTTCTATTGCCCTCAATCTTTCCCAGCATTAGGCTCTTCTCCAGTGAGTCCTTCCTTCTCATTAGGGGGCCAAAGTATTTGAGCTTCATCTTCAGGATCTGGCCTTCTAAAGAGCAGTCAGGGTTGATCTCCTCTAGGACTGACCAATTTGATCACCTTGCAGTCCAAGGGACTCGCAGGAGTCTTCTCCAGCACCATATTTAAAGGCCTCAATTCTTTGGTGCTCAGCCTTTCTTATGGTCCAACTTTCATAGCCATACATTGCAACTGGGAAAACCGTAGCCTTGACGATACGCACTTTTGTTGGCAGGGTGATGTCTCTGTTTTTTAGTATGCTGTCTAGATTTGCCATAGCTTTCCTCCCCAGGAGCAAGCGTCTTTTAATTCCTTGGCTGTAGCTCCCATCTGTGGTGATCTTGGAGCCCAGGAAATTAGATTATATAAACACCCAAATCAACAAACCCCAGAAAGATTGTGAGTTTGTGAGTGCTAATGATAACATTTATGCTTCCATAATACATTCTATGCAATGTTTAGCCATTTCAGAAGCCCCAAGTATCATGTGGCATGATCGACATGGGATTATAATTATTATGACTCAACAAACGTATGACACCGTGTTTCACAAGTCAGCACAAATACGCTGAATGTGCTAAAGTGAAGATTGTTGTGCTTCAGCTCCTTCCCACGTTGTGTTGTATTTCCCCCATCCCTGTGTCTCCAGAGCTCCTAGAATGTCCCAATTTCCATGCTCTGCAATAACTGATGATCAAATGGCATTGCACCCATTCACTGATCTCACAGCAAGAATTGTATATTTTCATTGGATGAGTATCTATATGATCTAGTGGATTTTCAGATAAACTGCAGCTTTATTGGTAGATGGTTTGATGTTTCCTATTTAGTCTAATAACAAAGTTTGGACTGGTATTCACAGTTCTTTCCTCCATTCCTTTGCCCTATTCTGGAGCGGTGCCATCAATTCTACTTTTTGTGCCCAAGACCAAATGATACTACGTGATTAATACATGAGGTTCAGAGTGCAAATGCAGAGACCTCTAGGTCTATGCATATTTGTTTTATCCCTGTAGTATTTACTGTTTATTGATGATGGTATACGGATGTTTGATAATTTATCTTTGTTTATTCATGTCAGAAGTTATAGACATATAACATTCAACACTGAGCAAGTAAAAAGGTATAAAATAGGTCATAAAAATATAGCATGTAAAAAGTATGTAAAATAAGTAGGATTAAAGCTGGGCCTTGGTGGCTCAGGCTGTTAAATGCCTGCAGTTAAGTTCCAGCTGCCTACAATTACTGTAGGCTCGAATCCCGCCAGGCTCAAGGTTGACTCAGCCTTCCATCCTCTCAGGGTAGGTAAATTGAGGACCCAAGATTGTTGGGGGCAATAAGCTGACTTTGTAAAAATGCCGCTTAGTAATAAGCAGGCATATACAATGGAAGGAAGGCTATTGCTGAGCGCATGGGGTTGCGCTCCAAAAATTGTAAGCACCCCGAGTCTCCGAAGAAGGGCGGCATATAAATGTAATTTAAAAAAAAAAGCTAAATGATATTTCCCCAGTATTGGTCACATCAACAGCATTTTTTCTCACCAGCATGAGGTCTTCCTCTGTACATGTTGAAGGATATATGGTCTGTACCATAACATGTGAAATGAATTGTTCTTCTCCACATTCACACAGTTAGCAGCTGATACTACTTGTCTGTGGAAACCAAAGGAGGGATGTTAGATATTGAACTCATAGGATGCAGGGCAAAATTTGATTTATTTTTCCCGATTGTTTATGGAGATTCTTAGTCATCCAGGTCATGGTTGTCCCAAAGATGCTTTTTCAAAAGACAACTGGACTTTGTTTTTCCTTGAGGACATTTCACTTTTCATTGAAGAAGCTTCTTCAGTTCTGAAGTCAGACTGAAGAAGTTTCTTGGATGAGAAGCAAAACGTCTTCAGGGAAAAAACAAAGTCCAGTTACGAACTGAAAAAGCTTCTTGGATGAGAAGCAAAATATCTTCAAGGAAAAACAAAATCCAGTTGCCTTTGGAAAAGCATCTTTGGGACAGTTTTGCTGATTCCAAGACAGTTATGTTTGGACTCCAGAAGAGAATCTACAACCAAAGTAATAGGACAAGCCAGAGTCTCCTGCAGAGTGATTTCATAAACATAGGTTTATTCACTGGTTAACCAAACGTCTGATGTTTGCTGAAGTGAAAATATCACATCACTTTTCACAACTCTAAAATCTGAAACTAAATGTAGATTGTTCTGAATCACTCAACCCACAGGGTTTTTTTAAAGCACACTTCTGCCAACAAGTCTGTCACCAAGATGGACATTTGAAAGTAAGAAAGAAATGTGTTCTTCAGCGTATAACCAGGGCAACAGCAATACACTTTTTAAAACTAATTCCACAGTAAATTCATCCATAAACTGTTACCACCCCCAGTTTATGGAAATTAGATTAGCAAATGGGGAAAAGAATCTAGTTGTATAAGATAAAGTAAGAGAGAGAAGTTTCCCCTTTGGATATGTTCATATTGCTTTCATGGAAACATACCACCAAGGTGGTTTGCCACTGATTTGTTGTTCCCAGTCTGGTCTACACTAACCAGATAAAATCCTGGCTGGGTTTCTTGAGATCTTTCTATGAATGAGAAACAAACTCTTGCAATACTCTTTTCTAGAGTTGTGAAAGGCTGAAACCAGAATTGCTAAGGAAGGCAGTTGTTAAATTAATCATGCCCTCGTTTGCAAAGTTTTTTTTGCTACATTTAACAGAATCATGGCAGCTGTTAAGTGAATCATATGGTCATTAAGCGAATATGGCTTACCCCTTTTAATTTGCTTGTCAGAGGCTGGCTGGAAAGGTTACAAATGGGTGTCATAGGACACTGGGATGCTGCAGCCATTGAAAATACATGCCACGCACCCTAATTTTCATCTGATGACCAGGAATGCTGCGGTGGCTGGAAGTGCGAAGATCAGTTTTTCATTTTATTTATTTATTTTGTCAAGCATGTATTAGATAACATGTATAAGTATAAGCATGATTATGAATACATGAAATGGATATGAATAAAAAGGAACATTAGGACAGGAACAGTAGGCACGTTGGTGCGCTTATGCACGCCCCTTACAGACCTCTTAGGAGTAGGGTGAGGTCAACAGTCAGCAGTCTAAGGCAGTGGTTGCCAACCGGTGGGCCACAGACCACTGGTGGTCCATGAGAAAATTTTGGTGGTCCGCAGAGAAATGTCACCCCTAAAGCACCCCCCCAAAGCAATTAATCCAGGCTGTGCGGGAACATGAGGCTGCGCCACCCACATGGCTGGCGGGAACACAAGGCTTGCATCACTTGCATTGTGAACAACACAAGGTAGTGGGGATAGGAGGGAAAGGGCGGAGTGGGGGAGCTTGCCCCACGCACCTCACCTGGCCACCAGGCTGCTTCTTTCCGCTTCTTTCTTCTTTTGCTTTTGGCTGCATGCAAGGAAAGCAGCAAAAGTATTTCTTTCTCTTCCCCAAACTCCGCCAGAAATGAGTCTTTGGGACCCTGCAAGGCATCCTGCTCCAAGAGGCTGCACCAGCAAAGATTCATTTCTGGCAGAGTTTGGGGGAGAGAAAGAAAGACTTCTGCTGCTTCTGCTGCTTTCCTTGCATGAAGCCAAAAGTCTCTCTCTCTCTCTCTCTCGGAGCTGGAGATGGTAAAGAATGACCGATCGGTAGGAAAAAGGGGGTGGGGGGTTTTCCTGCAGACTTTTTGGGGGGATTTTCCCAGGGTCTCTGCTGCTTCTGCTTTTTCTGCAGAGACCCTGGGAAAATCCCCCAAAAGTCTGCAGGAAAATCCCCCACCCCATTTTCCTACCGATCGATTGTTCTTTACTCGTATTTTAAAAATAGTTTCATACATACATACATATAATGTGTTATAACAGAGGTCCCTAATCCACGGGCCATAGCCCATTAGGAAACGGACAGCATAAGTGAGCGAGTGTGCATGCGCAAAGCTCCATTCACTTGAGTGGTGGACACTTGCACTCGCGCCCGAAGCACTGCTGGCACAAATGGAGCCAGGCATGCTTGCGCCTGCCACTCAAACAGAATCATCCCCCCTTCCCCACCAGGCTACCAAGCTGGAAAAGATGTGGACTGCTGAGTTATGTCACCTTTTTTAGCGCAGTTGTAACTTCAAATGGCCACTAAATGAATGGTTGTTAAGAGCCTTGGTGGTGCAGGCTGTTAAATGCCTAGCACTTAAGTTCCAGCTGCAATTACTGCAGGCTCGAATCCCACCAGGCTCAAGGATGACTCAGCCTTCCATCCTCTCGGGGTGGGTAAATTGAGGACCCAAGATTGTTGGGGGCAATAAGCTGACTTTGTAAAAATGCCGCTTAGTAATAAGCAGGCATATACAATGGAAGGAAGGCTATTGCTGAGCACACTGGGTTGTATCCCAAAAATTGTAAGCCACCCTGAGTCTTCGGAGAAGGGCGGCATATAAATGTAATTTAAAAAAAAGTCAAGGAGTACCCATATGGAGCTCCTGCTGGGGTGTTCCTAAAAAGTGAAGATGGGTGATGGAAGAATAATGGAGTACCCAGAGTAGAGGGCTGGATTATAAAAGTAACAGAGCTTGCAGAAATGGCAACGCTGATACAAGACTTATCTGGACTTTTTATGGATAGAAGAAAGGACTGAATTAATATTTATAGTTTTGGGATGAAAAAGGATTAACGAGGAAGGAGACAGAATAAGAGGGCAGTTACCAGATAAAAAAGAAGGGTAAAATTCATAATTCTATTTTTTCCTTCTCTACTTCTTTTTTCTTATTTTATATTTCCCATTTTTTGTTAACTGTTTCAAACTTTGTTGAACTGAAAAATTCTAACACTTTTTTTTTTAAAGGCAGAAGTTATCCACCCAAAAAAACTCAAGATAGAAACTGCAAAATGGAAACAGTTCTTTTTTTATGTATGTTGCATGTGATGCTTGCAGCAGTTTTCTTACTGTAGGTTAATATCATCCTTTGCCATTTGTGCCCCCCGTTTATAATTAATGTTTAATTGTGACTATTTTATGTTTTTAAATTAAGCATGAACCACAGTCACTTTTATAAGAGAAGGATAACTGTACAACTATTATAAATAAATATAAAGAAAGATGGGGCTTTGTTCACATGGTCACATCCACCATGTTGGCTTTGGTTCAGTTGCCATTTCAAGTTTCAACAGCACTAAAAAAAGTGACTCATGACCAGTTATAGTCATGTGAAAAATTTCGGGCTCTTGGCAACTGGATGTATTTATGACAGTTGCACTGTCCAGGGGTCACCACATTATAAAAAAGATGTTGAAACTCTAGAAAAAGTACAGAGAAGAGCAACTGGGATGATTAGGGGACTGGAGACTAAAACATATGAAGAACGGTTACAGGAACTGGGCATGGCTAGTCTAGTGAAGAGAAGGACCAGGGGAGACAGGATAGCAATCTTCCAATATTTGAGGGGCTGCCACAGAGAGGAGGAGGTCAACCTGTTTTCTAAAGCACCCGAAGGCCAGACAAGGAATAATGGATGGAAACTGAACAAGGAGAGATTCAACCTGGAAATAAGGAGAAACTTTCTGACAGTGAGAACAATCAACCGATGGAGCAGCTTGCCTTTGGAAGTTGTGGGAGCACCATCACTCGAGACTTTCAAGAAGAGATTGGACTGCCATCTGTCAGAAATGGTGTAGGGTCTCCCACTTGGGCAGGGGTTGGACTAGATGACCTACAAGGTCCCTTCCAACTCTGATTATCTGTTATCTGATCGCCATTTGTAACCTTTCCTGACGGTTTCCAACAAGCAAAGTCAATACAGGTAATCCTCGACTTACGACCACAATTGAGCCCAAAGTTTATGTTGCTATGAGATACTTGCTGTAAGTTTTGCTCCATTTTATGACCTTTCTTGCCACAGTTGTTAAGTGAATCACTGCAGTTGTTAAGTTAGTAGCACGGTTGTTAGGTGAATCTGGCTTCCCACCCTTACAAGATACAGGCGATATATTTTGTTTACAGTACAAGTTGGGGCAAGTAAGCATTTTTGTGACTTGGACCAAGTTCATTAAAAAAAATGTTCTGGTTTGGATGGCACAGGACTCAGGCCAACTATTTGTTTTGTGAAGAGGTGGGTTTTTTTGACACTGGAGAAAAAAAAAGAAGAATTGGAGGTTTAGAAGAAAAAATAGCAAGGAATATTGTGCCACCAAAAATCAGTGCTGTTGCTGCCAAATTGAGGAGCATGCCAACTTTAAAGTGTACTGGCTGGGGAATTCTGGGAGTCAAAGTCCACGTGACTTAAAAGTTGCCAAGAATAAGAAACACTGACTAGAGAATGTTCTGAAGGCCACAAAACCTGTTTAGGTACTGGCATGATTGTCACCAAATAGCAGGAGGACGAAAGGCAGCCTAGTAAGAACACTGCAACAATTGCAGCAAGAGCAACCTGGAAAATGGCCAAAAACACAAAAGCAAAAAGTAAATCAGTAGCTAATCTTATGGATAATATGGCAGCAGAAGGAATTATTTTGAAAGGAAGGTTCCTGAAACAAATAACCTGAGCCAACGAGAACAAAAAACAGGCTAAGGGCAAATTCCACAAATGGCCGGATTGAAAGCAAAGTAAAATTGCCACATACACATGAATGATCTCTCCTCTCCCCTCCCCTCAGGCCTGTTCAAGATACATTGTGGAAGTTAAAGAAGTCCGGAGCATAACCAGAAAAATAATGCAGAAAAATTACACAACTGACCTGTTGCCTCAAGCTCTTAATCCTCAGGACAATTTTTATAGGTAGCATTCAAGTTACAACGGTTCGTCTAGTCAAGTGACTGTTCGAAGTTACAACAGTACTGAAAAAGTGACTTGTGATTGTTTTTCACACTTAACAACCATTCCCATGGTCACGTAATCAAAATTCAGATGCTTGGCACCAGAAGGCAGGACGAGAAACAATGGACGGTTAACTGATCAAAGAGAGAAGCAAGCTGGAATTAAGGAGAAACTTCCTAACAGTGAAGACAACTACCGTGTTTCCCCGAAAATAAACACTGTCTTATATTTTTTTTGGCTCCCAAAAACACACTAGGTCTTATTTTTGGGGTAGCTCTTATATATTTATGGTGCCAAATAGTGGGTGTGAGTGTGTAGGGGGGGTGTTTCGTGGGTGCACGGTTGCTCCCTGAAAAGTCTTCCTGGAACTGGAGATTTACACTAGGTCTTATTTTCGGGGTAGGTCTTATATTAGGGCAGGTTTAGAAAATAGTGCTAGGTCTTACTTTCGGGGTAGGTCTTATTTTCAGGGAAACACGGTAACCAGTGGAACAGCTTGCTTTCAGAAATTGTGGGTGCTTCAACACTGGAGGTCTTTAAGAAGAGACTGGACAGTCACTTGTCTGAAATGCTATACAGTCACCTGCTTGAGCAGGGGGTTGGACTGGATGACCTCAAAGGTACCTTCTAGCTCTATTCTGATTAACTCATATTTATGATGGTTGCTGTCCCAACATCTGACACGCAAAGTCAATGGGGCAGCTCAAGAACCGTTTTTGTAATTTAACAACTTAACTGTGTTAAGCAGTAATTCACTTAACTGTGGAAAGAAACATCTTAAAATGGGATAAAACTCAACAAACATCTCACTTAGCAACATAAATTTTGGGCTCAATTATGGTCATAAGTGGAGGACTACCTGTGTTTAAATAAATACCTGTGTTTAAATAATTACAGGTATTCTATCTTTATATCACATTTCTGTGACTGTCCCCTCACACAAAGCAATTCTTAACGGCATACAGCAGTTGAATAAAACTGCAAATACATTAACAAAAGTCATTTTAAAGGGATAACAATCAAAATAAGAATATTATAAAAAAAATAAAACAGATTCCACAGAAAGAGCAAGAATATCAATCACAGTGATCTAAGAATGCGTCTGGTTCATAAAGACCTCTCAGGCCTGATATTATAACTGGGTCTTAAGCGACTTCCTAAACCAGAGGTCTCAATTTGACTTTGTGGATTCAACTGCCAGAATTCTAGCTGGAGAATTCTGGGAGTTGAAGTCCACAAGTCTTAAAGTTGCCAACTTTGGGGACCCCAGTCTTAAACAATGGTAGGGAAAAAGAGTGAGCTTAACTTGTGGGGGGGAGCATGCTTCATAAGAAGGGTGCCACAGCAGAGAAGGCCCAACTCCTGGGACCCAGAAAGTCCCTACCTGATGGAACCTATAACATGCCTTCCCTGCTGTTTCTAAAGGGACAGGCTGATGTAATCGGGGACAGGTGATCCCTCAGATAATTGTCCCCATGCCTTGAAGGACTTTAAAGGGTCAGAAATAGCACTTCGAACTGGACCCAGAAGCAGCCAGTGCACCTCACAAAGCAGAACACCCATGACTGCTTGCACCATTGCATTCTGCACTAGTTGAAGCTTCCGGATACTCTTCAAGGGTAGCCCCACGTGGAGCATATTACAGTAGTCCAATCTGGAAGTGACTACTAGGGCATGAATGACTTAATGGAGTCTCCTTCCATGTAATTTTCTGCAGATAGTAGGACAGTTGATTAAAACAGCAGACAAATTAAGAAAAGTCTGGCTGAGCACCACTAACATGCCTAGTTGCAGCCATAGGAGCATCCCAGTGAGAGGAACAGATTGCAGCCTAGCTGTTCTGACTGAGGCTTCCTGAGACCGCACACGCTTAGCCCAAACATCTCTTGTTTTATTTCAACGCTGGGAATTATCTGCATTCCCAGCCTGTAATGAGTCCCAAATAGTCCCTAGAGATAAGCACCCACCTTTCTCTCCTTTGAATTGCTGCCAACAACTAAAGTGCCAAATTAACTGTAAAAAACCAACAAAAGTACAAAGTCCACACAGAGCTTTAAGGTTTAATCCGAACAGAGCGAACGACTTTGCTTCCTGCAAAGGTTTCTACCTTTGCCCCTCCTTTATCTTAGGGGAGGGGCAATCACCTCCAAGCCTTACTCCCAAGCCACCCCTTTTGTCTTAGCTGCTCTTGCCTTCTAGCAGCTCTGCGCGCACACACACTGGGAACAGGCTCTCCTTGTTCCTCTGCCTTGCTGCTGCCAGACTCTGGAAGCTCCAGAGTCAGCACCCCACTCCCATATGGTCCTGGCCTCATCTCTGTATTGGGCACAGAACCCTTGTTTGAGTCCTCCCCAGACTCCCAGACTGGTCCCCGTTCTTCCCCACTGTCCAATTCCACTGCCGTCTGCACAGGCTGCTGGCAAACCACACTAGCAGCTTGCTTCAGCCCAACCCAAAAAGGCTTCTGACAATAGTAGAAATCGATTTGACTTGATGCGTGCCACCAACTTCCAGGAAGCCTCGTCTCTCGAGAATGGGAGGGCACTGCTTGTCAGGCCGCATTGGGATCTTCAGGGAGTGACAGTGGGGAGTTGAGGCAAAGCAAGATTTGGCCAGCGAAACAGGGTCAGTAGCTGGCACTACCTGAGCAAATGGGGAAGAAGATGGCCGAGGAAGGCCAAGTTGCCTGTCAGCTGTTAAGGGTCACTCTGCCAGCTCAGGAAGTGGGAGAAAACACTGCACCAGGCATGGGGAAAAAAGAGAAGAAAATTGGGGTAGGTTTGGGGAATAGGCTTCCAAAATTATCCTATAAGTCAAGTGTGGGCAACTATGAGAACTTTATAACCTGTGGACTTCCAACTTCCCGAATTCATAGTTGCCCACTTTATAAATTGTCATAACAAAATAATACAGTATGTACCAACCCAGGAAAAAACCTAAATATTGGTATACTAGTTAAAGTTGCCAGCCAAGAGACCACAATGAAACATTTTAAGTTCAAGGAATAAAAGTGTATTTACGGCAGTAATTTGATAACTTTGTTTTTAACTTTTGTATCAAGTTATGAAAAAACACCAGTGTTGCAAGTCTCAGGGTATGGTTTGAGAATCCTGACTTATATGCAGAGACATCATTTTTCACTTCTTCTTTCTACAAAAAGCATCAAGCTACCCACTTCCTTCTCAGGAACAAACGTTGTTTAAAAGTTATCACTGCTCTGTCTTGGTCTTGCTTGACAGGCCTTCAACCCTCCAACTCTGCAAATTTTTTTACAAAAAATCTTGAACTATTTTTTTCCATTTTAGGAATCAAACATGTGAGGAGTAAAGAGAGAAACATAAGTATGTTCACCTTTGCGTTAACACATTTCATTTTATTATTTTTTTATGTTGAAGTACCGTACAAAACTTTTCATTTTCTTTTTATCTTACAGTAACAAATTCTGACGCAAATACTGGAGCTTACAATGATGTAATAAACATTTCTTTCCTTTTTTTTTTTAAAGTGAAGGAGCCTGGAAAGTATGGCTGGAATGATGTGAGGAAGGGAAATAAGAGAGGTGTTTGGTATTATTGCATATATCTAGGATGAGAACACACACACACACACACACAAAGAAAACTTTTGCTGCTGGAATCCATTCATTCGAGCTCACTCTGTTTTGCACGGGAGGAACATGCAGATCCAGAGGGGCATATGGCCGTCAACTGAGAAAGAGTCCTCCTCCTTGCTAACTGGAAAAGAACGATGAAAATTAAAGAATAATAACAATTCCATCCTTTACTGGAGGTCAGCAATGGCATCAAAAAGCGGCTTTGATAGGAAAAGGAAAGGAAAAAAAAGCAGGCTCAGACCAAGAGAGCATTCGTTGCCATATGCCTGCATGAGACAAAAACCACAGGGGTGTGTGCGCGATATGGGTTGTATGGAGCAAATGGCTTTAGACCAGCCCTTTGGAAATGGAAACCAGCACTGCATAAATCAGGCCAGGCAATACAGGTGGACGAAAGCCTACGAGTGAGAACTACCGAGAACTTCCTCCCTCCCCTTTCTTTTGGGCACAAGTTTTGGAAATGAGTTTATGGCTTTATGCCGAAGAGCATGCAGTCAAGCCACCAATCTCCTGGTTCATCCAGAAATATGGACAGGTACGGCCCTGAGAAGCAGGACTGGCTGGGGGGTGCTGAAGCGGAGCCCTATCAGAAAGGATGTTACACCTGGTGGTCACAGGAAGGCTGAGGAACTCCAGCATGGCTTGCTAGCCTCAGCGTCTGGGTTCAAAGAAGAGGCAGGCTCTGCATCCTGGTTAAATGGAGCCATGGGGGCAAGGCTGAAGTGTGAGGGCATTTGAATCGGCATCATTCCCTCCGCCCCACCACCCCACCGCCCATTCAGCAGCAGGTAAAGTGCTTGGAAAGCAAGGCAGATTGAAAGAGTTGGGAGAAGCTTCCAAAGACCACGATAATGGAGTTTTCTTTTCCACTCTCCGTTTTTGCATATTGAAGAACAGAAGCAGCTGCATAGGAAGCTAAAAACGGATTACTGTCGTATCGCTGTACACTGGGGAAGGAAAAGAAAGCCAGCACAGGGGAGCGGGGGGAGTGTCACTGCAAAGCAGGCTGAGTTTTGCCAGGTGAATGCCAACATAGACAGATGCAAGGCCTGAGGAGTTCTTAAACCATCTCATCCGGCCCTTCCCAGGCAAATCCAGGAGGGAGAAAACCAGGAAAGGAAATAATGGTCTCTTCCCAAGTTCTTAGGGATTGGCAGCCTACAGAAGCACCTTTTTTACCCCCCCACCCCCCACCCAAGAATAGCTTCTCTGCGGAGATTGTGCCCAGCGGTATAAGGTAGGATCCCTAGCAGCAAAAGAAAAGCCACTAAGAGAAAGTGAAGAAGGAATTCAAAATGCACCAGCAAATGTTAAAAAAAAGAGTTAGCTTAGAACAGTGATTTTCAACCTTCACCACTTTAAGATGCATGGGCTTCAATTCCCAGCATTCTCCCGCCAGCGTGCTGAGCTGAAGTCCAAGCATCTTAACATCGTCAAGGTTGGGAAAAAAATCCCCGCTTTAGAGAAAGGAGGGAAGGCAGGAAAAGGAAGTAGAAAGAGGAGAGCCACCAATGGAAAGCAAGGTATTGAACAATAGGCAGAGTTAACGATGAACACAAGAAGGAAATCGGGGGGGGGAGCTGGGGTTCTTTTTGATCCCATGGTTGCAGTCAAGGAAAGGCAGGGCATTCATTGGAGGTTCTGGAAAGGGTAGGAAGTGAGAAGTGGTAGGGAAGGGAAGGGAAGCGTTCATCTCGGCGGGGGCTGGGAGAGGATGGGGTGTGCCAGCGTGACATTGAGGGAGTCATTGTGCTGCACGAGGGAGGTGTGCTTGTAGTGCAAAACCAACTCCTTAAGCGAGGCGTAGAGGTTGTAAGGTTCTGCGAAGCCGTAGCCTGTTGCCGTCTTGTAAATCACACAGTGCTTCGTGTCTCCATCCACCCTGCAGGAACAACAAATGAAGAACTTAATTAAATTAACAATTAACACTTTGGGTCATTAAACATTGTTCAAGAAAGACAAAGAACCGCATAAAGGCAATGAGGGACAACCGGGAATTGGGGACGGGGGAATGGGGGGTGCACAGGAAGAAAGAGAAAGTGGATGTTATCCAAGATGCAGTATTTAGAATAATATTGAAAAATTTTCTTGGAAGAACAGGTAGTCGTCGGTTAACAACTGTAATCAGGTCTGGGAACTCTTGTTGCTAAGCAATGTGGGCATAAAGTCAAAAAGCCATGTAACCGCACTGACTCATGATGACAGTTCCAGTCATTAAAGAATCACAGTTGTTATATGTGAAGTCATGTGACTGCCACTTGAGGCCAGCTTCCCTAGTGGCTCTGCTCATTGAAAGTCAGCAGTGAAAGTCGCAAATGGCAACCACATGACTGTGGGTTGCTGAGTGGAACTGCAGGCTGGTAGCCGAGCTTCCGAAATTCAGTCATGTGACCGCTGGGATGATGGGATGCTGGGATGGCTGGTGCCTCGAGGACCGGCTGTAAGCCTCCTCATTCAGCATCATCATAACTTCTGGATGGGGAGGAACAGGCTCCGGCTCAACCCAGACAAGACTGCGTGGCTGTGCATACCAGCATCTCGGGTTCAAGAAATTCCATCTCTGACCATAGGGGGAGATGTGTTGCCCCCTGTGGATAAGGCGCGCAACTTAGGTGTCCTCCTGGACGGACAGCTCAGTATGGAGGAGCAGGTGGGAGCCGTCGCCAGGGGGGCTTTTGCCCAGGTTCGCCTGGTACACCAGTTGCGCCCCTACTTGGACCGAGATTCCCTACACATGGTCACTCATGCGCTCGTTGCCTCCCGTCTTGACTACTGCAATGCTCTCTACCTGGGGCTGCCCTTGAGGACTATACGGAGGCTTCAACTGGTACAGAATGCGGCCGCGCGGGCGGTGATGGGAGTGGCCCGATTCTCCCATGTGACACCCCTCCTGCACTATCTTCATTGGTTGCCGGTTGCCCTCCGTATAAGATTCAAGGTGCTGGTATTAACCTATAAAGCCCTGCATGGCTCAGGTCCAGGGTACTTGCAGGAGCGCCTCCTATCAGCATCAAGGTCCGATCGCCTGCACGCCTCCACAGGCAGGCCCTCCTGGGGGTGCCGTTGGCCAGACAATGTCGGTTGGTGGTCCCCCAGGGGAGGGCCTTCTCTGTGGGGGCGCCCACCCTTTGGAATCAGCTACCTCTAGAGCTGCGTTTGGCCCCGGACCTGCGCTCCTTCCGCCGTGATCTCAAGACTTGGCTGTTTGTACAGGCTGGCCTGGACTGAGCAGGGTTGGGAATTTTAATTTAAGGGTATTTTATTGATTTTATAATTGGATTACAGAATTTGATACAGTTGTATTTATTGTTTATATATTTGTGTTAGCCACCCCGAGTCCCCTCGGAGATGGGGCGGCATATAAATCCAATAAGAATAAGAAATCCAATAAGAAATGGTCGCTGAACAAGAGGTTGCTAAGCAAGGACGACCTGCATTTATTGAAGTAAATAAACAAAAAAGGCATATATTGCATCTAAAGAAAATGCAGGTCATAATTGCTATTTTTAATGGTTTAACATTTTTTATTGGGTTATAAAATAAAATAAAATGCAAAATATGAAAGTAAATAGGAAAACATGGGGAGGGAGACGGGGAAGAGAAGTGAGGGAGGATAACAGAAAAAGAAACATTGACTTAACAGATAACAGATAATCAGAGTTGGAAGGGACCTTGTAGGTCATCTAGTCCAACCCACCGTCCAAGCGGGAGACCCTACAACATTTCTGACAAATGGCAGTCCAATCTCTTCTTGAAAGTCTCAAGTGATGGTGCTCCCACAACTTCCGAGGGCAAGCTGTTCCATTGGTTGATTGTTCTCACTGTCAGAAAGTTTCTCCTTATTTCCAGGTTGAATCTCTCCTTGTTCAGTTTCCATCCATTATTCCTTGTCTGGCCTACAGGCACTTTAGAAAATAGCTTGACCCCTTCCTCTTCTCTGTGGCAGCCCCTCAAATATTGGAAGACCGCTATCATGTGTCCCCTGGTCCTTCTCTTTACCAGACTAGCCAAGCCCAGTTCCTGCAACCGTTCATTGTATGCTTTAGCCTCCAGTCCCCTCATCATCCTGGTTGCTCTTCTCTGTACTTTTTCTAGAGTCTCAACATCTTTTTTTATAATGTGGTGAACAAAACTGGATGCAGTAGGTGTGGTCTTACTAAGGCTTTACAGAGTGGTATTAGTACTTCCCTTGATCTTGATTGTATCCCTCTGTTAATACAACTTAGGATTGCATTAGCTTTTTTGGCTGCTGCTGCACACTGCTGGCTCATATTTAGCTGGTTGTCCACTAAGATTCCAAGATCCCTATCACAGTTTCTGCTATTGAGCCTGGTTTCACCCAGTCTATATGAGTACTTTTGGTTTTTCTTGCCTAAGTGTAGGACTTTACTTTTCTCTCATTCTTTTGGGTGTTAGCTATTCCTGCCAGTTTAGTATCATCTGCAAATTTGGTAAGTTCCCCTTCTATTCCTTCATCTAAGTCGTTAATGAAGATATTGAAGAGTACTGGGCCTAAGACAGAACCTTGTGGGACCCCACTGCTTACTTCCCTCCATGTAGACTTAGACCCATTAAGGACTACTCGTTGAGTACGGTTTGCCAGCCAGTTGCAAGTCCATCTAGTGGTGGTGCTATCTATTCCACTTTTTTCTAGCTTACTAAGGAGTAGGTTGTGGTCTACGTTGTTGAATGCCTTGCTGAAATCTAAATATATTAAGTTCACAGTATTTTGCTGGTCTACTAATTTAGTCACTGTGTTGAAGAATAAAATAAGATTGGTTTGGCATGATCTGTTCTTAACAAACTCATGCTGACTGCTAGTTATTACTTTACTTGTTTCTAGATGTTGGCAGATCTGTTTTTTATTATCTTTTCCAGTATCTTCCTGGGTATTGATGTTACACTGATTGGACTATAGTTTCCTGGGTCTGTTTCTTCCCCTTTTTTGAAGATGGGAACCACATCAGCTCTTTTCCAGTCCTCTGGCAGTTCCCCGGTGCTCCAGGATTTTTGAAAGATATGGTGCAGTGGTTCTGAGATGACCTCTGCCAGCTCTTTTAAAACTCTGGGATGTAATCCATCAGGCCCCGGTGATTTGTTTTCATCAAGATCAGACAGGTGTTCTCTTACTGTTTTTTTGCTTATTTAACTTTTATTTCTGGTCTGTCTTTTATAGTTATGTTTTTGGTGGGTTGAGCTATAGTTTCTTTTTGTGTGAAGATGGATGCAAAGAATGAGTTAAGCAGTTCTGCTTTCTCTGTTGCCTGTTACTTCCTTGCCATCTTCTCTCTTTAGTGGACCGACTGTTTCCTTGATTTTTTTCTTGTTGTTTATATGTTGGAAGAAACTTTTTTTATTATCTTTGACTTTTGTTGCAAGTCTTTGTTCGTTCTGAGCCTTTGCTATCCTGACTTCGTCTTTGCAGATTCTGGCTATCTGCTGATATTCTGCCTTAGTTGTATGTCCTTCTTTCCATTTTTGTACTTGTCCTTTTTTTCTTTCAAATTGCCAGAGAGATCTTTGTGCAGTCATGCTGGTTTCTTCTTCGATTTCTTGTTTTTCTTTCTCAGTGGTATTGTGCTGGTCTGGGCTTCTATGATCATACTTTTAGAGTTTCCCAAGATTCTTGAGTTGTTTTCCCCTTTAGGATTTTCATCCATGGAATCTTTCCCAAGTTCTCTCTGAGTTTATTAAAATCAGCTCTTTTAAAATCCAAGATTCTGGTGTCATTATGTTCTGTTGCTTGTGTTTGTGTTATGTTGAATTCTAGTATGACATGGTCACTCTCACCCAAGGTTCCTGCAGTTTCAACTCCCTCTATCACTTCTTCTCTGTTTGTAAGAATTAAGTCCAGTATGGCTGTCCCTCTAGTTTCACCCTCTACCTTTTGGACAACAAAATTGTCAGCTAGGTTGGTTAGGAACTTATTTGATTTCTCACTTGGTGCAGAATTAGTTTTCCAATTGATATCAGGATAATTGAAGTCTCCCATTATTATTCTTGCATGTTTCCTGCACATGTTTGTTAGTTGGCTGGCAAAAAGGACATCTATTTTTTCTGCTTGATTGGGTGGCCTATAATATACACCTATGGCCATGTCATTCTTTTCTTCTTTTATATTGACCCATATGCATTCTAGGAGGTTTTCATCTTTGGTTTCATGCATTTCTGTAGCAATATAGTGGTCCTTTACATACAATGCAACTCCACCTCCTCTTTTATGGGGTCTGGTTTTTTTTTAGTAGTTTGTATCCTTCTACCAATATGTTCCAGTCATGGGTTTCATCCCACCAAGTTTCTGTTATTCCAACTACATCATATTTACCTTCATGTATTCGTAGCTCGAGTTCACCCTGTTTGTTCCCCAGACTTTGTGCATTTGTATATAGGCACTTGAGAACTTTATGTCCGACACTGTGTTTACTGTCTACATAACCTGTGTTGTGCCTGCCTGCCCCTACTTTCTTGCCACCTGTTTGATTAATGCACATGGTATGGCACTCACTATTAAATACCCACTTCCCACTCTCTCTGTTGCAGTAAAATAAGGCATTAACATCAAATCACAACTTCGTGTTTTTTCATAATAATATGAACAAGCTATTTCTATAAAGATCTATCAACCTAATCGGTAAAACCCAAAATCAAAATTTCATTCTTTTCCACTTCAAGCACTAAGTTCAGAAGCAGTCTCCATATGGAAACAAAAGTACTTACATTCTTTTATTTAATCAAAATAGTTAATTTTGCCATTTCAGCCAACTCCATCAACTTCTCCAGCCAGTTGTCAGTGTTAGGAATTGAAGTGTCCTTCCATTTTTCTGCATACAATAGTCTTGCTGCAGCCATAATTGCCATTTTTGAAGAAGCATTTTGTACCAGGTCCCCAACCTTTCTGGTGGGATGAGGATATAGGGAATGGCTGCGCACATGCCTGCCATTCCCACAAATGTAGCTAAGTAGCTTCACACACAAGCGTGCTTGCCCATTGCTCATGCAAGTAGAGTTGCATGCGCAAACATGCTCACCCACCACTTGTGCAGCCCGGCTCCAAAGAGGCCGCAGCCTGATACTGGGCCACGGCCTATGGGTTGGGGATCCCTGTACTAGGTGATAAGAGAACCAGATGCAATGCCTTTTCTAAGGCATATTCGAATGGGTGCAGGGATTTTTAAAAAATGTTTTTTATACGCATGTTTTTTTTAATCCTTGTTAAGCATTGGAATTGTTTGATTAAGATAGGTGGCCATATAGTTTTGCAAAAGAAATGTGTAAATTCATCCATTATGGATGGTGCATGATCCTAAGCTATTTCTGAAAAACAATGAATACTTCTAGCTGCATTTGAGTTTCACCATAACACAGGCACCAACTGATTCAAATCAGTCGATCAAGCAAGTCAACTAAATGAAGTTTTTAAATGAATGAAAAAAAATACTTAAGATGACTCACACCACAGAGCAGGCGTAGCACCCTCTCTGGCTGCTCTCCCGAATAAGAAAGGTTCCATCACGCTTGCCCACCAGCATTTCCTCTGCCTGAGTGCGGTTGATCTTGCCTACATACCATGTCCGCTCATCGTGATGGGGCAGGTCTTCTTCATCCTCCATCATGGAGTATTGGCTGCAAGGTAGAACTAATGGTGAGAACACAAAAGGGAAGCCTGGCCAGTTTTCCCAAAAACAGCTCTGCCGAAGACTGCCCTTCAAGGGCACTGCCACTACCAACAGAGAATCCCATCATCTTCTTGCCAGAGTCCTGAAACATTGGCTTAATCCCACACCTTGATTTGTCTTAAGATGCTTCCTATTGCAGATCCTAAGCATCTTAAGTGTCCTATTAAGATACTTCCTATAGAGAGCCGTGATGGCATGGTGGTTAGAAAGCTGTACTGCAGGCAAACTTTGCCCACAGCCTAGAGTTCGATCCTGATAGGGCTCAAGGTTGACTCACCCTTCCATCCTTCCAAGGTCAGTAAAATGAGGACCTAGATTGTTTGGGCAATATGCTGATTCTATAAACTGCTTAGAGAGGGCTGTAAAGCACTGTGAAGCGGTATATTAGTATTGCCTCCAAAACAATGACTATGCTCTATTCTCCACTTTCGAGATGATGAGATATTACGAAAGAACATCCTGCCCTTTTACAAAGTAGCAATTTCCTTCCTTAAGAGGACAAGAGATGTGTTGGAATTCCAGGCCTATGTAAAACAAAATGATCTAGAGCTCAGTCCCAACAGCTTATATTGATCCCCCTGCATTTTATGGTAAGCTTATTTAAAATCTTGCAAAGCCGATATTTATCCTGGTGGAACGATGCACTGACTTGATGTAGGACACAGACGAAAGGCCCATGACCGATTGTAGAGCCCACACCTAATTTGTGTTATCCGATCCTTTTATTAATTCATGACCATGAATTTTATACACCTCTGTTCCAAAATAACTCCAGGTGATGCCCAGCAACAACCAAAATGAAAAGAAAAGCAATACCCAAATAATAAATTCATTAAAACCAACACCTCATTCATTTTCGCATTACGGTGTTAGATGGTCTGACAGCTAGATCATAAATAAAGGCTCTCTTGAACGGCTTTGTTTTAATGGCTTTTCTGAGCATCAGAGGTAATGGGGCCTATTCAGATGTCTGGTGAAATCCAGCACAGCGAAACAGAAATGTCTTGTCCGCTCCACCCCCAAATCTCTCACAGGAGAGGAACCAGCAATCCCTTTCCAATTCTTTCTAACTCAAAGGAGTGGGATCCAGGATCCAGTCGAAGGAGACAGTCTTGCAAATATCCAGGTCTCAAGCCATATTGTTGGGAAACTCGTCTAACATCTGTTTGTATTTAACATCCGTTTGTTTGTTTGTACTTGAGAAAGACCATTCTAGAGGCTTTCCTACAGGTTGTTTGAAGCAGATACAAAAATCGAGGAAGAACGCCTAAAGGTTAATAGCCACTTCTTCTGCCAGATCATCAAGCAACTCCAAGTCCCATCCCAAGGCATGGAGTCCCCAGGGGAGACTCCCTGAGAGGGCAGGCTGCTTGAAAGTAGCTAGGCTCTGGGCTGATGATGCCCTGTCCCTTTAAGACCCCTCCCCAGCCAGCCAAGGTGCTTAGCAAAGAACAGCTATAACAGCCCTGCAGCAAAGCAGCTGGGTGTGGTATGAAGGTGGTTGTGATCATTGTAGTGGAGCAATTTGTGGTGAATTGGTGGTGGGTTTTGCTATTCTGTTTAGGAAACTGAGAGCAACCTGAAGTTAAGGAGAACTGTAACTTATTTCTAATAGCAAGGAACGGTAGACCTGGGGAGAATGTAATAACAAACTGAGACTACTATCCAAGGATCTGCTGGTGTATAGGTTGCCTAAAGTCCAGGAAGGCTGGAAAGAGCCCTCAGGGGTATGGGAGCCCACTGAACTGGGTATAGACCAGAGATGATATTCAGCCGGTTCTGACTGGTCCTGGTGGACTGGTAGGGAAAATTTTGACTGGTTCGGAGAACCGGTAAATACCACTTCTGGATGGCCCTGCCTACCCGCCCCTGCTCTTACCTCTCTATATTCTGTTGTTTATTAGCTCAGCTGATTTGCGTGGTTGAGCAGATTGCCGCGTCTCAGATGAGCTAAAAAACAGCACAGCTCACCAGCGTTGATACAGAGGGTGGTGTTTGAGCCCTGCACATGCGTGTGCAAACCAAAGTGAGCTCTCCAAATGGTAGGAAGTTTTGAAACCCACCACTGGTATAGACAAAGGGATCCTGCGACAGTCTCCAGCTCAAACAACGAAGTTTTATGGAAGGGATTCTGCCATGCCCATGTGAAATAATACTCAAGCAACAATGCAAGCTTGTCCCTGCAGTACAATGCAAGTAAGTGTCGACAACCCAACTCTTTGGGCACCATTAGATTTCCCCTTAGGAGGACTATCACTTTTCACCCCATTCCTTGATGTTCTGGTTGATGCTGGACCCAGGTTCCTACCAACCCACCCAACTAGGTCTTGGTCACATTTCTTTTAACTGGGGACATCAGGATTTGAACTGCTGCAACCAAAACAGCAATAGCCTTTAGACTTATCTACCATTTCACAGTGCTTTACAGCCCCCTCTTAGCGGTTTATGGAGTCAGCACATTGCCCCCAACAATCTAGGTCCTCATTTTACCCATCTCGGAAGGATGGAAGGCTGAGTCAACCTTGAACCGGTGAGGATCGAACTGCTGGCAGTGGGCAGAGTTAGCCTGCCATACTGCATTCTAACCACTGGGCCTCCATGGTTCTTATAAATCATAAGCACTTATCCAACTGGGTTGGCTTCACAATATAAGAATTAAAGCTAGATCTCCTACAGGACAGATCAGGTTGTGGAAGATTATAAGAAGCTCACTGAAGTCCCTGCCACAAAGATGCCTTTCCAATCCCCTACTAGCTGTCCATTTGTAACTGGACATACCAAGGGGTAGGATTCAAAAATTCCAACAACCAGTTCTCTGCCTGGTTGGTGGATGGGCGTGGCCATGGTGGGCATGGCCTACTGGAACTTCTGGGGGGTATTTTTCACCTTCCCCAGAGTCTGGAGGCTTCTCTCAGGCCTCTGGGAGGGCGAAAGCAGCCTCCCCCGGGCTCCAGAAGCTGGAAACAGGCCTGTTTCCAGACTTCTGGAACGTCTGGGAGGCCCATTTGTCGCCTGCCCAGAGCGTCTGTGCAGACCCTGCACTTACCTGCATCCAAAACGGGCCATGTGGAGACTCCTGGGAGGGGAGGGGTGGGGTGGGCAGGGCCAGCCAGTCGGTTCCACTACTGGTTCGGCGAACCAGATATAAATTTAACATCCGGTTAGCCCGAACCGGCTGAATCCCATCCCTGGACATACCAGTTTCAATCTGGAACTTTCTGAATGCAAAACAGCCTCATGTAGACACACACTTTGAGATGATGAGCCCTCTTGGAGCAGAATAAGAATAGAGCCACTTACTCCTCAGTTTCACTCTTGATACCAAGCCATTCATTGATCTTCTTCTGACGAGTCCCCTTCTGAGTCAACCATCTGGAGGCATTAAAAAAAGGAACAAAAACTGCTCATTTTTAAACAGCATTTAAGGGACATGCACAAAGCTGTTCTTCCAGGCTGCAGCCAAGCCTAGTAAATGAAAATGTTGACCACATCAAGAAAGCACTGGTGCATAATTATAAAATGGTAATTATTTGCATTACCCCAATGGGTTGGAAAAATTCTAATGTTAAAAGAACAGTTTCTTTAAAAAATATATCATTAAATAACTATTGTAAGCTGTCCCAAGATCATGTAAATAAGTTCTGTTAGCTAACCAGAAAAATAACATTTTATAGGCAGGTCATACCCCCTATATCAGATAAGCAAAGCCACTCATTGGACAGCTCTCATCAGCATCTTTCCTAGGCTTTTAACTATTACACACAGTAGCAATTAGGTTGAAAGCCTTGCAAGTCTGTACTTGCTTATGGAATTATGAGAGCACTTGCAATTTGCGGAGAGACCACTGGGGGCAGCATTACACTATCAGAAAGGCAGCTGGAAATTAAGTAGCTCTTGATTTTGACCCTAATGGGACCCAAAATTTTCCATCACTAGGACATGATGGCCAGACATCAAGGCACCCACACGATTGACCAATTTTATGACATTTCCTGCAGCAGCCGTTCAGCAAATGGGCCCATTGTTAAGCAAACCCACTGCCTGCAATAGGTGATTTCTTTTTGCCCGACACAAGAAGAAAATGCTAGCTTCTGACAAAAAAGTTGTAAATTGCAGTCATGTGATCTCAATACGCTTTGAACGGCTGCAAATGAGGGCCAGTTGTTGAATGCCCAAAAGGTGATCACATGACTGTGTGTGTTTGGCCATTATATCTTTCAATCTGGGTCAACAAAGATGATTATGGGACTGGAGGCTAAAACATATGAAGAACGGTTGCTGGAGCTGTGTATGTCTAGTCTGGTGAAAAGAAGGACTGGGGGAGACATGATAGCAGTGTTCCGATATCTCAGGGGCTGCCCCAAAGAAGAGGGAGTCAAGCTATTCTCCAAAGCACCTGAGGGCAGAACAAGAAGCAATGGGTGGAAACTCATCAAGGAGAGAAGCAACCTAGAACTAAGGAGAAATTTCCTGACAGAACAATTAATCAGTGGAACAAATTGCCTCCAGGAGTCGTGAATGCTCCAACACTGGAAGTTTTTAAGAAGAGATTGGACAACCATTTGCCTGAAATGGTATAGGTTTCCTGCCTGAGCAAGGGGGTGAACCAGACTCTGTATTTCTATTTCTACTCTACGTTCTGTTGCAACTTCGACTGGTCGCTAAGTGACCAGTTGTAAGATGTACAGACACCCAACCCATTTGGTTAGGGAAGGCAGATTTTAAACCGCATTTATGCTTGTATTTCTCAGGATGGTTATGAAGAGCACATACACTAGGTACTGGTCCCGGAGTTTGCGCAGCTGCAACAGGTCAGGTTTAAGACTGTTCATGCGCTTGTCGATCTCCCGGTTTTCGGAGGCCTGTTGCTTGAGGTCCTGCTCCAGCTTCATCTTGCTGTCATGAATTTCGGTAATGCGAGACTTCAGCTTTTCTGAATTCATCATGATGCTAGGGGAAAAAAGATAGGGACAGGCTGTTAGAGAAGCAAGAAAGGCTCAGAAGTTGCCTTAAACAGAGCCGGTTTGGTGAAGTGATGGCCTAGAACAGGGGTCTTCAAACTTGACAGCTTTAAGACTTGTGGACTTCAACTCCCAGGATTCCTCCTCCAGTCATGTTAGCTCAGGAATTCTGGGAGTTGAAGTCCACAAGTCTTAAACTTGCCAAGTTTGAAGATCTTTGGCCTAGAAACTAGGAGAGTATGAGTTCTAATCCTGCTTTAGGCATGCAAATTGATCAGGTGACTTTGGGCCAATCACCAGGAGACTGAATTCTAGTCCCATCTTAGGGACTAGAACACTTAAAGCTGACTGGATGATTTGACCAATCACTGGAGACAGTGAATTCTAATTTTAGTTTAGTTTACTTTACTTTATTGTCATTGCACCTTGTACAACAAAATTAAATACCATCTTCGGTATACATTGTAACTATAAAAATAAAACACAAATACACATTCTTCGCATGCTATACAATTGAATTGAAAACCCCTGATATCTCGCTTTAGGAATGAAAGCCAGCTGGGTGACTTTGGGCCAGTTGCCAGGAGACTGTGAATTCTAGTCCTAGCTTAGGCACAAAAACTGTCTGAGTGATTATCAGCCAGCCATCCTCTCTCAGCCCAAACCCACGTCACAAGAGTTGTTGTGGGGAACATAGGAGGAGGGAGGAGTATTTAGATATGTTTGCCACCTTGAGTTACTTATAAACTAATAAAGGTGGGGATAAAAACCTAATAAATAACAGGATGTGTGATGGAACGTAATGAGGAGGTGGATCCCCAGCAGGGAGGAGTAGCAAGGAGATCCCCAGCAGCTGAATTCCAGAGCAGGGGTCTCCAACCTTGGCAACTCTAGGACTTGTGGACTTGAACTCCCAGAGTTCCTCAACCAGCAAAGCTTCAATTCTGGGAGTTGAAGTCCACAAGTCTTAAAGTTGCCAAGGTTGGAGACCCCTGTTCCAGAGGAGTCAGACACAATTTAGCCCAGATATTATTATGTGTGAGAGAAAGAGAGTGAAAATGGCTCCTTGCTTAATGCTTCACAGAATATACAATATTGTAGAAGCAGATAATAGAGTCTTTAGTCTGGCAAGATTTTGCCTATAGGTGTGAAACAGTAAAGAGCTCAGCTTGGAAGAATTACGTGTCTTTTTTGGCTTAATGTTTGACAAGATGAGAACATAATAAAAATGAGAAAATCTCTCCCACCCCCCCAAGTTTAGACACAACCACATTGCCTTCTTGACAACACTACAGAAGTGGTTTGTCTCAGTGTTTTTCAGGTTTTTTTATTCCAGTCTAACCTACAATTCTGAGTTCCCTGGTGCTTTCCCATCGAAATACCAGGTCTAATGCTGCTGAGGTTTTTCAAATCAATAATGGTGGCCCACAATAAAAGCATTTGGAAAGGCCACAGAGCAGCACCAAGAATTGCCTGCAAATTCTAGCTTTTAACTTGACAGCTGGGGAAAATTAAACACCCAGGGATTAACCCTATTAACTGTACTTCATTCATTTCAATTAACTGGAAATTGTGGTGTTTTTTCTGGGCCCCACCCTCTTCTCTGTTCTGTTTGTGGAAATTCAGCCCGGTGGGGGAGGGGGAAAAGATGTAGCTTTATTCTGAAGGGGTCTCACCGCTGCACCTCCTTCTCATTCCCCTCCCTCCGGAAGCGCTCCACGTAGTCCCGGCTGCATTTCTCCTGCGTCTGGCACTGCTCTTCAAAGATCTTGATGGTTTCGTTGAAGGCCTCAATGGCCGTCCGTTTCATTTGCAATTCCTGAGCAGGAGGCAGAAAGAGGACGATGAAGTCAAAAGGAAGTACTATGGAAATCCATCATAAATAAATAGCAGGTACAGGTAGTCCTGAACGACTGTAACAGAGCCCACCCGTCACAGGTGTAAATCATGACGGCTAAACTGACTGCTTTGATAAAAGAAAAAAAACACAGGTACTTTTGTTTCTACTTGGAAACCGCTTCTGGACTTTGTGCTTGAGGTGGGGAAAAAATGAAACTTTGATTTGGGGTTTTACTGATTAGATAGACCTGTTGTTCTAGAAATGGCTAGTTGATACTACTACAATATGTAAAAGTGAAAAGCTGAGGTCCGATGTTACTTCTTATTCTACTGTCTAAAGTGAGTCAGAAATCAATGCCTTTTCTTTCTTTTTCCCTTCTTTTCTACAATTTTCTCTTCCCTTTTTTCCCTATTATATGCTTTTGTATTTTTGTAATTTATATTATGAACCAATAAAAAAGATTGACATAGTAAAAAGAAAAAAAGTAAAAGTGATGGTGATAAAGTTGATTTTTGCAGCAGTTGTTAAGCCAACCCATGGCATGCTAGGGGTGTAGTTTTGCCCCAAACCACAAGTAAGTGGCCTTGGTAGCTCAGGCTGTTAAATGCCTGCTCTTAAGATCCAGATGCCTACAATTGTTGTCGAATCCCACCAGGCTCAAGGTTGACTCAGCCTTCCATCCTCTCCGGGTAGGTAAATTGAGGACCCAAGATTGTTGGGGGCAATTAGCTGACCTTGTAAAAATGCCGCTTAGTAATAAGCAGGCATATACAATGGAATGAAGGCTATTGCTGAGCACATTGGTTGTGCTCAAAAATTGTAAGCAGCCTGAGTCTTCGGAGAAGGGCGGCATATAAATGTAATTAAAAAAAAAAAAAGTAAGTGCAAGTTTTCAGCAAAGCTGTTATAAAACATAATTCATGCGACTGTGGGATGCTGCAAATGATCATAAATGTTGATTGGCTGCTGAGTGCCTGAAGTTTGGTCACGTGATTGCAGGTGATGGTGGGGAACAGTTGTAAGTGTGAATCCGGGTTGTAAGAATTCCCTAGTATAGTGGTGGCTAACCTTTTTGGTGCCAAGTGCCCAAAGCACGCAGGTGCACAACGCCAAAATGCAATATGAGAGCCACCCTGTGCATGCGCCCATTTTTGGCTTCCAGGTTGCAGGAAGCTTTCCAGGCCCAAAAAGGGGTGTGCCATTTTGGCTTCCAGGTTGGTGCAGGAGGCTTCCAGGCCAAAAATGGGGTGGGGGGCACACCCCCACATGTGCCCATGCCATGCACATGCAGGGCAGAGACCCGAAAACTAGCTGGCCGCCGGGAGGCGCATGCACATGCACAGTGGAGTTGAGCTGGGGCAACGGCTAGCAAATCCGCAGAGAGGGCTCTGCGTGCCACCTATGGCATGCGTGACATAGGTTCGCCATCACGGCCCTAGAAGATCTGTCATAAACATACCAAGTCCTAGACTAGGGAGTCCCCAACCCTTGGGCCCCGCCTGTTCAGAAGCAGGCCGCAAAAACAGTGGGCAGGTATGTAGTTCCACATGCGCACGCAGCAGGCCGGCGAGCGCGTGCAGCTCCACTTCTGTGAGCTGCAGGTGCACGTGTCCGCCACTTTCACAAATGAAGCTGCACATGTGTATGCGCTCATCCGCCACTCATGCTGAACCATCCCCTCTCTCTTCACCCACCCCCCACCGGTCTTCAATGCCAGAAAGGTTGGAGATCCGGACCGCTGTTCTAGATCAGGGGTGTCAAACACAATTTCATTGAGGGCTGCATCAGGGTTGTGTTTGACCTCAGGGGGCTGGGGTGGGCGTGGCCAGGGTGGGGTGGCCAGCATGACATCACTTGTGTTGGGGGGCGCCTTTGGTGGCCCGAGCGCTCTGCCAGCAAAAACAGGCTCCTGAGCTCCGTTTTAGGCTGCGACGGCCTCCTGTAATCCTCTACCAGCGAAAACGGAGCTCGGGAGGGCCGTTTTTGCTGGCAGAGGCACCATGGTTCAGTCCTTCACTATTTCCAGGGCAGCCCCGCAGGCCAGATTTAAGTCCCCTGCAGGCTGGATCCGGGCCTTGAGTTTGACACCCCTGTTCTAGATGCTTGACTAGGTTGTAAGTCAAGGACTACCTGCAGTCTTTAAAGAAGGTTTTAAAGTGGGCAGGCTTTAAGTACCTGCGAGGTGCGTGTGTATTCTTCGTACAGAAGGTCGTACTCTCGACTCTTGTCCTGGTACTGCTGGTGATAGACTTTCAGCTGCTCTCCAACCGCCTCCACGCTGTCCTCCTTCACCACCTGGTCCTGCCAAAACAGAACAAAGGATTAGGAGAATGGCCATTACCATCCCTGGAAATGATACGAGAGACATTCATGTGCAGCATCCTCCCCCAAAGCAAGACACTCCAAAATATTTTGCCAAGTTTCTCTTTAAAGAAAGAAAGCCTCCTTAAGACAGTTAGCTTAACTGCTCTGGGAAAAGCAGAGCTGGCAACTTTCTGTAATTCAACCTTCCTGGGTTTTAAGATTCTTGGCTCCTCTTCAGTTCAGAGAAGCCACTTTTCCCTTCTTTGTTCCAACAGTGAATTGCTTGCATATTCCTCCCTTCCCATGTTCTTTCTGGTAAATTAGTGAGGCCAGCAGACCAATTCTTCCATTGATTAATTTGAAGATTAATGCCTGGTCACCGAAGACAGCCTTTTCAAGTCTGCTGCCTTCCAAATGTAAGAATAATGGAAATAGTTACACATAATACCTCCAGGTTGCCGGGACAGCGAGCATCTAAGACTGCTGTGGTTAATTGCTGCCGAATGTCACTGTCTGATATATTAATCTAAATCCATTTTTTTAAATTTAGCACTCTAGCAGCTGAGGTAACTAGTTCAGCATTCTCTTTCCAAAGAGAAGGCAGCGAGGGCAGTTAAGAAATGGCGTAGGGAAGGACATAAATCTAGGAAACAATTTTTTCCCCTTCATGTTGCTTCTTCTGCACAATTAGTTTACTGATAATTAGTAGACTGCTGCTAGATATGGAGGCTGTGCTCAGCTACCTCAACTTGATGATACTGGTAGGAGTGTCTATGGAGTTTCTTACTTATCCAGGTCATGGTTGTCCCAAAGATGATTTTTTTCAAGAGGCAACTGGACTTTCTGGTTTTTCTTTGAAGATATTTTGCTTCTCATCCAAGAAGCTTCTTCAGCTCCGACTGGATGGTGGGGAATGGAAGGATTTATACTCCTTGCAGACAGCTGGTCATTTGCATTCTTTTAAAGAGCTGTTAAGGCCACCTGGAGGTTTATCTGTATCATCAAGATCACCTGAATAGTGCAAAGGGGTATAGAGCCTTCTTGGAACTGCTGAAAGGACTGTGTTGTAGACTGTAGGTAGGTAGTGTCATATTCCTGCCCTTCTGTTGATGGAGGACTACTCACTTTTGACACAGGTGGCCTCTTTGATACTTATTTCAAACCAGTGGTCCTCTCTGTCCAAAATGTGGACTTTGCTCTTTGGAGTGACTTTTCTCTTTTAAATGCAGATGGACTGCTGAATCTAGTCCTCATGGGTTTGTTCTCCTATGATGTGCCATGCTTTTATGAAGAAGCTTCTTGGATGAGCAGCAAAGCATCTTCAAAGAAAAACCAGGAAGTCCTGTTGCCTCTTGAAAAAGCACCTTTGGGGCATTATTAATAAGAGCTAAAATCCCCTCTGAATTTGCATAACCTTTGGATCATAAATCCAGCACCAAGTCCCATTTGGACCACGGGCCCGCTGTGTCCTCCAATGAACCGTACACCAAACCGAAGATGGAGATAGTTATCTTCTGCTTCAGTTCTTAAAATCCAGCATCAGATTACTACTTGAGGCAGATGTTTCACTTAGCAACCATAATCAACATCTCTACCCACTTCAAATCAGACCACTTCCTTCCACTCAGGAAGTGCTCAGGTGATTTGGCATCCTGTTTCTGACTCAGGCCCGTTCTGTTGGTGCACAGTGAGTAACAACCATCTCTCACCTGCTGGTACTTGGAGATTGGGTACAGTAACCGAGTGTCCAGCTTGGCATTGTACTGGGCCAGGGACTCGTGCCGGTAGTGGTTGATGAGTTCCACCACAGAGCTGAAGGTCAGCGGCTCCGAGAAGCCATATTTGCCTTCCCGGTGGAAAATCTTGATCAGTTTGTTGTTTCCCCCTTTCCTGTCAAGAGAGACAGAGGACCCGACCTTCAGTCCATCCAGGCTTGCAACACACTACCCCGCTGCCTTATCTCCTTCCCCAGGTGCATGCCTGGGTCCTCATCCTCTCTAAAGCCCAAACCCAGAGAAGAGACAGTGAGATGCAGTCAAGTCCAATCCTTTATTACTTACACCTAATGGACAGAATCTTGCCAAACTAAAGCTATAATTTTCTAATCTATTACATATATCCTGAGAGATTCTATGGTGTGGCTACCCTACGCCTCTTCCCATTCCCCCTTTTAGTTTGGAACTATGCAAACTCTTAACCCGGGCCTTTATTTGGGAAAGCTCTGTGTGTGTGTCCCCCACCCCGTGCTTCTCCAGGTTCATATTCCATCACATCAGCCCTCCAACAAAGTTAAATTGGGGCTCACCGGAGGGTCAATGTATATTCACCCTGGATCTTGCTGGAAGCATCCCTCACCAGGAAGGTACCATCAGGAGTGTCTCGGAGTTTTTCATTCACTTCCTCTCTGAAAAAAGAGGCAGGAAGATTTGGATCGTTTTAATACTTACGATCTCCATACACACAAACTTATATGAACATGTTGGCAATGCTGTTTGGAGAAGCCCTTGTAACTGCCAGGATTCATCTGGAAAGCTAATCTCTCAACCAGAGTAATTTGCTTAACATGGGTGGCCATATCTATTTGTAAAGTTTGTTTGTTTATACAATATAAAGGCAGCCCAACTGAAAGAAGAGAGAGAAAGAAAAAGGGGAAAAAATAAGAAAGAAAGAACACCAGTCCTCTTGTATCCTTTCTACCCTGTCAGTCTGCTCTATTTAGTTCCCTGATACTCTCTATGTGAGAAGGGAAGGGAAAGAAATGGGTGCGATTGGCTAGCCATGGGCCAAGAGAAATGGAAAATCACATGGCTGTCTTTTGAAGGCACCAAGAATTGTAGGTAGGTCTTGGGAGAAAGGGAAGGAAAGTTCAAATTCCCTCTTTACACAAGAAAAGAAAACGGTGGTATCATGTCTCAGGAGGAATTCAAAGAATAAGCCTCAAAAGATTGTGTGTGTGTTTGTGGTTGCACTGCATATATGCACCACCAACCCACCTGGAACCACCATTTAGTTGCTGTTTGATACTCATCTCCCTAATATTCTCCTAAGAGCTAACCCTCTCTGATTTTATTTTACCCTCACAACAATCCCACTTACAAGGTAAGTTGGGTGGAAAGACAGGGACTGGGGCAACTTGTAGCACACTGAGAATTTGTCCCAAGTTTTGTAATATTGTTCTTCGAACACTAGTGCCAGTCCTGGCTTTCCAAGAGTGACATTCTCTCTACCCAATTCTTCTACAGCCTCAAGGAAATGGCAAGTGGGACAGAGAATACCAGGCACCTTAACTGCCAAGCAACACCTGACTCTCAAAATCCACAAAGGGGCATCATTTTCTGCCAGGGTCTGCCAACTATTTGTCTGAAATTGTATAGTGTCTCCTGCTGGAGGGGAGGTTGGATTAGAAGGCCTCCAAGGTCACCTTCCAGATCTATTGTTCTATGTTCCGTGTTCTAAATTTCTTCTTTTAAACAGTTTCCTAAAAATAACCTGGAGGTACCATTTCTGACAGAAGAAAGACTGGCAAACTCATTTACAATTGAATTAGCCACTGAAAAGTTTATGAACAGAGCAAGGAAAGCCCCAACAGACTCTTCTGTCCCACTTCCAAAAAGACCCATTCTGACCCAATTGTTCCTCCCACATGCCCTCCCCCACCATGACTACAGTCTAGCTCACGTGGGTCCCCCCTTTACCTGGAGATGTCACCCCAGTACCACTCTGCATCCTGCAGGGTTGTGCCATTCCCGTTGGTTAGAGAGACTGCTGCAGGTTTCGCTTTGGGTGGCTTCGGAGGCAGAGCTGGAAAAGAGAAGACCAGGTTGGCTGAAAGGAACCCTATCAACTCTATCCTGGAAGGCCACCATACTATTTGAAAAGGAGCATGGAGACCCAATGGTATCTCATCAAGGAAGTCCTCCCATTCATTGTCTTCTTTTAACGACCGCATACTCCCTTGTGGGGTGGAGTCTGGGCAACTGAATGGAGCTAGCAGTGTATTTAATGGCTGGACACCCTTCCTGTTGCCAATGCGGAGTTTTGTTCAGCAGATATATTCTCAGTTGTGCCCAAAGAAAGAAATATCTGCCTCTAACTAGGATCGAACTCCTGATTGTGAGGCGAGAGTTTCACCTCTAGGCCTCTAGGCCACTGCACTACTCCAAGGAAGTCCTCCCATTCCTCTCAATTATATGCAGAAGGGTCAACCCACCCTGGAGGGGTTTAATGAAGTAGGGACTTTGGCATTCAGCTTTTGCCTTCTTCAACCTGTTGCTCTCCAGATGTGTTGGTCTTCAACTTCCTAGCCAATGAGGCTGTTGGTTACATCTGGAGGAATTGCTGGGGAAGGCTGCTGCCATGTTCCAACTACATCCACTTGTCTCCTTGGCCAAGCACTCCTTCCTCATAATCCCTTCTCCCGCACCATACACCAAGACACAAGGGTTCCCTACCTGGAGGGGGGAGGTCTGGCTCAGTGTCCTTTGTCTGCAGAAGGGTCTCCAGGAAGTGGTTTGGAAAATCAGGTGTTGTCTCAGAGCTGTGGGAGGAACAGGACAAGGTTATGCATCGGTGTGCCTGGGGGCAGCAGCTCAGCATTCCAGCAAATGAAAGAAATTCAGAGCCTGAGCTCCTCACTCTGGGAAAATAATTTCTGAACGTACAGGTTTTCCTCTTTCATTGACAGAGAATATTTGGTAAGTTCGGGGTTGAAAGGAGGGGTCTTTGGTGTTCTCTAAGCTTGGTTGCTTTCTTGCAGGCATTTCATTACCCAAACGAGGTAACATCATCAGTGCCTTTCATGCCAGAAGCTGCCATATATCTGGTCCGCCCCGACCCCGTGCAAATCCTAATTTCTGACAGGAAATCCAAACAGAATCTAAATTAAATAAAGGAGAATATAAGTAGCTCAGGATTGAAATGGGGGGGGGGGTCCTTGGTGCTCTCTTGAGTTTGGTTGTGTTCTTGCAGATGTTTCAAACTAGGTAACATCATCAGTGCTTATTGGATAATGAAATGTCTGAAAAAAACAAGCAAGGTCAGAGAGCACCAAGGAACCCTCAGAATCCAAATCCACAGATAAACATGCCAGTCTCTTCGTAGAATTGGAAGAAACAACAAGCACCATCTAATCCTAACCTTGGCAATGTGTCCCACACCAACTTAACCATGCTCATAACCATGGCAGCCCAGCATCTTCTTACAAGCTTCCAGAGATGGACAACCCACAACTTCCATAGGTAGGCTGTTCCATTGTTGTAGAGGTCTTTTGGGGGGGGGGAAGGGTCCTTAGGGAATAGGGTGGCATACAAGTCGAATAAATAAATAAATAAATAAATCTAAAAAAGACCTCCCCGTTCCATCCTCTTTTTACTTATTTTTATTAAATTTATACGCCATTCCCCTTGCTATCCAAAGTACTCAGAATAGAATAGAATCGAATAAACAGAGTTGGAAGGGACCTTGGAGGTCTTCTAGCCCAACCCCCTGCTTAGGCAATGCAATGCAATGCAATGCAATACAATACAATAATTTATTTGTATTTATTTAATTGGTCTTATATGCCGCCCTATCTCCCTAGGGACTCAGGGTGGCTCACATAAAAACACCCAATACAAAAGTTAAAAAGAATTAAAAGATTATTAAACTTAATTAGACCAAATAAAGTATTTAAAACCCCATCGCATGATGTTTAAAACTAAACCCAATGCAAAAAAATAGAACTATAAAAACAATTATAAATATTGGAAGCATTAAAATTACAAAAAATAAATAGATTTCAGCTCCAATTTAAACAAGGATTGGTCACCTCTGGCTCAGCAACCTTCCAGATGGATTTCCAGCCCCCTGTTGTATTTTCAGGAGTGCTGATAAAAAGGAGCATCCTTGCCCCAAGGCAGAGGTGGTTTTGGGGCCACCCACCTGGCAGCTGCAGGGAGCCGAAGGAGCAGAACCCCGAAGATCTCACTCAGGTTCCGAGGCGACAATCCATTGCTTTCAGCTTGTTCAGCCACCTTGGAAAAGTGCTGGAGCAGGAACTGGAAGGTAAGGAGGTGTGGCAGAGGCATGGCTGGAGACTCCAACACCGAAAGCAACTGCTTTTGACAAAGCTCCAGTTGGGTAACATCTAGAGAGGAAGAGGAGTTGGTTTCCAAAGGGAAAAGAGAGCGAGGTGAGAGCGAATCTGTGCATCTTTGCACCAAAAGGTTGGGCATACTGAGACATGTCTTATGTCTGCTAGGAAGACTCAGGTAACTGGCACTCCTTACATACCTAGAACCTCACCAAGCGTTCAAATTAAATCCTGGGAGAGGAACCATGGCGGGAATCCAGAAGTTACAGGGCAAATGACTGTGGGGTGTTTGAGAAAATAGAGGCTGAAGCAAAGGCAGAGAATCGGGATATGATGTCGATCCTGCTGACCGACCAACTCTTTATGGCACCTCCCGTCTCTGAGGTGTTTTTATTAGGGAACATTAAGAGCTGATGCCCAGATTGATTGATTGCTCGTTTCTTTCCTTCTCAGCTGTTTCTCTTTTATGCTGCGTATTTTACATCGTAAGCTTACATGCCAGGACGAATATCTCTCTTACTGGTTTTACATAAGCTGTGCTACAGCCTTTCCGGGTACAAGACGGGCAAAAAGGATTTAAGACAGTGTTTATTATTTTTTTTAAAAGGCTCTCCTCTTCTGCCACTCCCAAACTTCCTGGTCTTTGTCCCAGCTTGCAGCTGTTCGGGCTTCTCTCCCTAAGCTTCCTTCTGAAGCTTTCCTTTCCCTAAAATGCTCTTCTCACCTTGGAGCACTCGTAAGATTTCACCCTGCACGCAAGGGGGTACCACGGGGGTCGGCAGATCTTGCAGGTATCCCTTGAGAGCCTCGCCCAGGGAATGCACGTCTAAGGCCTCCAAATCGCCAGTCACAGCCCAGTCTGCAGGGACAGAAACAGTGAGAGAGAATTTGTTCCAGGAAGCCACCCAGAAGCTGACCCTGGTTCATTCTGTCCAGGTTTCCACCTCCCAACTTACAGCACCGACTCTCCCGATGATTCTGACAATGGGAAATGCAGGCAGGACTCAAGCAAGGGCTCTACCATCACTTTCTGGCACCTTGACTCTACAGGTCTTAAATATGGCGTGTTGGACTACTGTTGACTCATTATTGGCTCATTATTGCATCCAGCCTCTACCCACAGCAGCAGTGGTGGGATTCAAATAATTTAACAACCAGTTCGCCCAGGGTCATGTTGGCTGTTGTGGGAGGTGTGGCCCGTCCCCATCCTCCAGCTCTGCCGCACACGCGGGACGAGCCTCCTGCAGTGGCCAACCTCACCCTGGGCAAACCGGTTGTTAAATTACACCACCACCACCCCGGCTATCAAAGTGGATCCTGGATGCTGTACTACTATGGAGAAATGGGAAACTGAGCAGCCGGCACGAGGGAAGGAGGAGCAGGGAGAAGGAAGAGGGAAAGCGGCCTTCTCCTTCCCTTGACAACCGGTTCGCTTGAACCAGTGTGAATTGGCTGAATCCCACCACTGAACAGCAGACACCACTCGTAGATCTTCTTATGACACCTACTAGGCCTTTTGATGCTCCAGTTGCCTTCAAGTTCAATACAAGCACTTTTAATGCAAGCACTTCCCAGATGACATAAACTAACTTGGGCGGGCTAAAATCAATGGAAGGAATTCAAACATGGCAGCTGACAGTTCAGAGATGCACCCAGTGTGGCTGCTGCTGGTTTTGGCATGCACGCACATGGTGGGCAATCTAAGCAAAAGTTGACCTTCAGGAGAAATCCAGGAACAAAGCACCATCAAGTATCGGGTCCTTTTAAAACAATTAACCCAATGTGAGTTTAGAAAATAAAAATGGGAATGTGTCTAGGATCACCATTTCCTGACAAAGGTAAACTGAGATAGCCAGGAACTTGAGGGTAGGGGTATTTTAGGGATGGTGACAAAAAGCAAGCTTATCTGTTCTGGTACGTGAGTGGTTGGTGACTATCCCTACCATGGCAGCCATGTTGTGAATGTCTGACACCCCCTCCCTCTCCAGTGGCAACCATTTTGCAAGTAGAGGGCTCAAAATATGCTTCCCAAATTTAAATGTGTCCAGTGTTTCCCAATTTGTTTTCTCTTCCTATGCATACAGAAAATCCAAGTACATCTTGAACAAGAGTTGCCTTCCGCCAGTCAAAACAGTCCATTTAGGGTGAGGTGGCCAATTTGGCAATGTTCTAAGATCTTCTGCCTGCAGAACACAAGGCCACCCAAACCCACAGAAAAATATTCAGAGCACTGCAGATGGGTGGTATAACCATCCGGCCTCCCTCCGCTTTTGAATTTAGAGTGAGTTAACTTAAATGGGCTCACGACTCACAGGGTGCTTTCCGGCTTTTTCAACCAGAAAGAAGTGCTCTGCTCCTCTCTACTTGCTCACCCCTTTGCTTCTGCCCTCCCTGCTGGGGTCTGCTGCTGACAAGCTCTGAATGCAGGCACTGCTGCTGCTGCTGCTGCTGCTGCTGCTGCTGCAGCCTCTAATCTCTTCCATCTGATCAGCCTTGCTTGCTCCCCGCAGAACTGGTTCTTACCGGTTCTCAGTGCTTGCCTTAGTTCGGAGCCAGATGTTCTGTAGAGCATCTTGCTGTCTAACCCTGTGAAAGCAACACACAGCAGATTGGATTAGCTTCACGAAGGAGATTTTTTTTTCCTTCCTGGGGAGAGGGGGAGGCAGGGATCTGGGGACGCTGCACTTTGGGGGCAGGGAAATAAAAATGAAGGAATAGGGCCGATGCTTAGGAAACGGAACTGTTTTCTTTTCGTGTTTGCCCACCTGCGCATCTTCATATTTATGCTTTGGTGTCCCATTCTTTCTTTAAAATGCTCAGGACACACTGATTTCATTCCTACACCAAGAACCCCATTAGGATAGGCAGAAGGGGACTGATTGGGCCAATGTCACCCGATAAGCTTCCACAGCTCAAGTTATGAATCTGGCCTCCCCAATCCTCGCTTGTTACTCTAATCATTACACCAGATTGACTCACGGAGGTCTCTCTACTTTTGCCACAGAGAGGAAATCTTGGTAAGCCAGCATCCCAGGGGATCAGCCTTTCCAGAAAGGGAGGGAAGGCAGCTTTTCCATACATCCTCCCTCTTAAGAGAATTAACCACAGGAAGTACCCTGCCAATATATTCCTCTGTTCAACTCCACTCCCCTGATTTGCCTGGGCACCCAACATGCTAAATCTTAACCAGGATTTTGAGAAGATTTAACATAAGCCATCTGTTTGCCGATTTTGGCCACAAGCCTCTTTTGAACCAGCAACCCCCCTAAGCCAGAAAGTCTCTGAGCCACCAGCTCCGGAGTATGATTCTTCCCTTCCCGTAGTCCTTGCTACCTAGAAAACAAGGGATTAATAATACAAATTTAATTTTTAAAAAATGGCTACCCTAGAACTATTTATACTCCATTCGGTATGAACAAGCCATTTATTTGCTTGCTTTTACTTCTTATATTTATATCTTGCTTTTTTCCCTCAGGAATTCAAGTTAAGCATCAATAGGGCTCTGCTCCCTCCTTCATTTTTTTCTACAACAGCCCTGTGAGGTAAATTGTATTGAGAGAGTGGCTTAAAGCTACCCCATGAGCTCCTGTGGTTGAAAATGGACAAAAAATCTAGGTAACCCAACCCATTAAACACTAGGTCACACTGATTCTTTATTCTCCATCATGTAATTCAGTCCCCATTATAAAGCACCAGGTGGTCTTCCATCCAGACTGCCTTAATATCAGCATGGAAGCTTCAAGAGGTACCCTCCATACCAATATCCCATATGTAGATTGCAGACGCTGCCTCTGGGCCAAAATCTCACACTACCCAGCTGTCTCCTTTGGCTCACCTTTCTTCTCAATCACATCCACCAGCCTACACAGCAGAGGTGGGGCGACTTCAGGTGGGGCAAACTGCTCGGAAAGTTCTGGAAGTGTCACCCCTGAAACAGGGACAGAAAGACAAAAGCAAAAGGCTTGAGATAGTTGGGGAAAGAGAAAAGCAGATTTCAAAATACATTTTCAAAATGTATTTATTAAATTTATATGCTGTCCACTTCTCAACTTGGGCAGCACCAAAAACTAATTAAATAACAATAATATTATTTGAATAAAATTTGAAAATAACATGGAACTCTTCCCAAAAATTTTTTCCCAGTTTTTCCTTGATTTTTAGTAAGCAAAGTATTTATGAGAATCATTTGGGGGGGGGGGGAATGACCTGTACCTGATAAGAAATTATATTTGATAATTGCGTATTAAAGTACAGTTTTGCTACATTTTGACTATCTCACCAGTTGTATCTTATAAATTATGCTAGCAGCATCAAGTATTTTTAAATGAGAAAAATGGATATGTTTAATCATTTCTAATGGTTTATACTTGTTATTAACTGTTTTATTATATGTTGCCCAGTCACATTTGTGACAAGAGTGGACATATGACTAGCTGCTTAGTGAACTTTTAAATGATAGCATGCCCCAAAAAAGCTATTTAAAAATCTAATCTGAATTTGAAGTTCCAACATCCATACCCTTCATGGTTACATGCCTGTTTTTGGCATGTTTGGCAATTAGCCCGCATTTATGGCTCTGTCCCGTGGTCATGTCATTGCATTTATAATGTTTTTGCCAAAATCCAGCATTTGGGCTATGTTTACACAACATACTTTGCTCTAAATTTGTTTCTGGGGGAAAAAGCCACATAATGAACAATGGATTTACTTAACGAGTGTAGTATTCGCTTAATGACCATAGCATTTTCTTTACAACTACTGCAAAAAAAAAAGGCCGTACAATCAGGTACGGTCACATGGAAACTCGCTTTATGACCATCACAAATTACACCCAAAATTTCCAGGTTTAATTACAAGTCATAAGAAAAATTTGACAATTAAATATGTCCAGGGATAACCTATCATTAATACAGCTACTGTGACCTATTATTATTAATACGGAATACCAATGAAAGGAATGAACAGAATCAAGGCTGAGTTCCTACAACTCATGACATTAGGTTCAAATGACGTGCAAAGTTTGTGATTCAGCGTGATATGGGGCATGATCTACTGATTGTCTTAATGAGTTGAGTGACAAGGTCATCACAGTAAGCAAAACAGGTTTATATGAGGGCAGTATGTGACCCAAGCCAGTGTGGGACATTGCTATCTCAAATTTAGGGTAAAGTATGTTGTGTAAACATAGCCGATCAGAGACGCTGGGATTAGGATCCTTCCAACTGCAATTTGGGATAATAACACTGGCATGTTTTTGAACGATTGTTGCAAAGATTATCGATTGCTCTAAGGAGTCAAAAGGCAACACATATTTTTAATGAACTCCATGTAAAATAAAAAATAAAAAAGCTGGATGATCATAAAGGTGGAACCTGTCCAGATGCTAAGGGCCAGAATTTTTAATCTTTGTATTTATACCTTTATAATATCCGAGAACCATAAAAGCGGCAGGGAGCTTCCACTATGACCTGCCAATTCTCCCGATTTTATTTAAATAAGGTCTGGTTTTTCCAGACTCAACTGGGCATCTGGCAATCAGTTGGCTTCACTTGTAAAACAGGTGCCAATTCCTCCTGGCCAGGAGTGCCCTTTGCAGCTGCCCTGGTCTCTACTTTGCACTCTGTAAGTAAAAAAAGGAATTTTAAACCTATTCCTACCTCTTTTAAAGCACCATCAGTCACCCTGCTCAAAAAAGTCCAGAAACACTCCCAGACATTTTCCTTGCAAGCTGGCCTTGGGCCAGCGCTGGCCCCCGAGCCCCACAGCCAACGGCGTCAAATCCTCTGGCTCAGCCAGAGAATGTCAAGTCAGCACATTCCTGATTGTGAAACAGTGTGTGCATGCACGCAGGCTCGTTTATCTGGGCCTGTGCGTGCATGTGTGTGTGTGTGTGTGTTTGTGTGTAAAATGCATACACCAAGCTGGCCATTTCCCCCCTCCAATGGTTTAGCATTGGGCCTCTCTTCTTCAATGAAAATTAGCTGATGAAAAAGGAAACGGGAAGGAAAGCTGATTTTGGCTGTCTGTAAAGAATTCTGTTTCTCTTCTAAAGCTCCCATGGTAAGAATTTTTTAAAGGGAAAATAGGGGGAAAGGGGGCCAAGATAAATTTTTGCTTCTGGTGCTATTATTATTTATTTCCCCCCCCCTCCCCCAGCAAGCGCTTAAACTAATCCAGCTCCCACCCACCACTGTTCACAGATGGATGCAGAAAGTTTTTCAAAATTATTTTCAATGTCTCCAATGTGGTGATTTTAAACCAAAAAAAAATCTCACACCTGCCCTAAGGAGAAGAAACAAAACCATCTTCCTAGAAATATTTGCCTCATCTGGCAACACTGCACCCAGAATATTGTATTTTCTCACAACCTGTCCAGACTTTTTAGGGCCAGCCGAGAAGTAACAAGGCAGAGAGACTGAGGTTCAGAGAGAGCTCAGCCCATAACCCACCAAGGATTATATTAGTGGTAAGTCACATGTGGAAAAAAGAAAGCTGAGTCATTATGAAAAGCAGCAGGAGCCACAGAAGTTTTACAATATCAGGAAGGATATTGTAATTATCATTATCTCCCAAAGGCTATTCAGGTACAGATAGTCCTTGGCGTGCGACCACAATTGAGCCCAAAATTTCTGTTGCTAAGCAAGGCAGTTGAGTTTTGCCCCATTTATGACCTTTCTTGTTGCAGTTGTTAAGTGAATCACTCCAGTTGTTAAGTTAGTAACATGGTTGTTAAGTAAATCTGGTTTCCCCACTGACTTTGCTTGTCAGAAGGTCACAAACACTGATCACTTTTTGTAACCAGAAAGTGAATCTGTTGCCAAGTGTCTAAATTTTGATCACATGGCCGTGGGAATGCTGCAATGGTCATAAGCGTGCAAAATGATCATAAATCACTTTTTTAGTGGCTATTGTAACTTTGAATGGTCACTAAATGAACTGTTGTAAGTCAAGGACTACCTGTAGTGGGAAAGGAAGAAAACATTTACAGGTGGTTCTCAATTTAACAACAGTTCATTTAGTGACCATTCAAAGTTACAACGGCACTGAAAAAAGTGTCTTATGGTCATTTTTCACACTTACGACTGTTTCAGCCTCCCACGGTCATGTGATTTACATTTGGATGCCTGACAACTGATTCACATTTATGACGGTTATGGTGTCCCGGAGTCTTTTGCCCCCTTCTGACAAGCAAAGTCAATGGGGAAACCAGATTCACTTAACAACCATGTTACTGATTTAAGAATGCAGTGATTCACTTAACAAATGTGGCAAAAAAGTTGGAAAATGGGGCAAAACTCACTTAACACATTTCTCGCTGAGCAACCTAAATTTTCAGCTCAATTATGGTTGCAAGTTGAAGACTATCTGCTTTGAGAGAGAAAAACTGATAGCTGTTTAAAAACTTCTCTTTAGTTAGGTTTTAGACTAGCAGTCCCCAAACTTGGCAACTTTAAGACTTGTGGACTTCAACTTCCAGAATTCTCCAGCCAGCTATGCTGGCTGGAGAATTCTGGAAGTTGAAGTCCACAAATCTTAAAGTTGCCAAGTTTGGAGTCCTCTGCTTTAGACCAACCTTGTCTAACCAGACACCCTCCATTCTGTCATGGACTATAACTCCCAAAATTCTTAGCCATAGGAGGATATCCACATTATATAGTCAAAAACACTCAAGACAGTGGCTACAATCAAACACTACCTGTTTCTTAATGTATGTTTGACCACATCCCAGCTGAGCCAGCTGGAAATTCCAACCCTCCCATGTTTTGGAAAGTGCCAAATTGGGATGTCTCCATCCATCAACCATTTAATTTCATGTGCCTAAGATCCTTGCTTCTGGCATTATTTGTAAGCATTTTTACAAAAATAAATCTATCCTTTTTAACATTTGCAGCTCCCTGTTGGAGTACCTGGTTAGTCCATTAAAAAAAAACCCATATAAATAGATTTTACGATTTAATGGAACAACAACATATCCTGGCAGGACTTCCTCTTCTGCACTGGCTAAAGGCTGGGAAGCCTAATGAGAAAAATGGTCTCCCTTGGCTAGCTTTCAGACAACCTAAAACGCCTCTCTGCCCTTTGATGTGGTACCTGCACATGACCCCAAAGCCCATAATTTGAGGCCACACTGCTTGCTGGCTTCAAGTGTGCACCCAGGCATCACCCCTCTGCAGATGCCCCTTATTCTGGGCAGGGCATCTCAAGCCTCAGGGCTGTTCCTGCTCAGGAGACTGAGAGCAGCTGGGCCTATCTATTCACTCTGCGGGGGCAGATAGCAAGTCCAGCCAACAGGAACCAGGAAACTGGTTGGAGCAGAACAATGAATGGTGTTGTTCTTGTTGTTGGTAGCCTTCCCTGGACTGGACATGTCGGGAATAGCATTTTTCAAAAGCCTGACCTGAAGCCACAATGGTTCACTTTCTTCCTCCCTCTTGCAAGCCCTTCCTCTCACTTTGCACCCTGACGCAGGTACTCACCCTGTTCCTCCGGAGCGTGGGATGTCCCTGTTCCAGGAGTGGCGGGCAGGGGCCTGGTGACCCTGGGACGATGGGACGGGAGGGAGATTTTCACCGGCCCCACATACTCCACATAGGTGCCCGGGAAATCCCCCTTTTGTTTGGTACGTTCGTTAACCCCTAGGATCCAGCCAATCTGGTTCGGCATCTGCTCATCTCCATCCTTAAAGCCCAGGGCCTGCAAGGCCCCCTTGCTCACCACCAAGGTGTCCCCGGGTAACAGATCGATATCTTCGTTGCGTTCCTTACGGTAGGGGTAGAGGGCCCGATACTGGAAGCCTTCGGTGCTCCCCATAGTCCCCTGGAAAAAGCCAAGCAAATGCACCGGCAAGTTAAAAAGTGGAAAAGAGGGGTGGGCTGAGGTTGGCTGTCCCACTTCCCCCTTAAGAGCTCTGCATGAAGGTGAAAGTTTCCTGGGTCCGCTGGCATGAACGGCCGGGCCCTAAGTACAGCCCCGTCGTTCCCGTAACTTGAAGCCACGATTCAACCAGATGATGAAGCAAAGGGAGAACGTGACGAGCATAATCCAGCACTTGCAGGTGAGCTGGGGAGGAGAGGCAAATGACAGCTCGGGATCTCAAAGGTGTTCGGGAAGAAGTTGTGATGCGCAGGACTCTGGAAAAGGTAGAGAAAGGGAGACCATCACTCAAACACGCTTCTTTAGTAAGAGGGATAATACTTATATTTGATTTTAGGAGGTGTCCCAAGCAGCTAACAGAAATAGAGCTCAGCACCACAGCATGACTGAAAGAGAGAAATACCAAGAACAAGGAAACAGCAGACAAAAATTTGATTGAGACAACAGAAAGGACTATCATCATTCACATATTAGCAAAATTCACTATAGTCTTTCAGATTCTTTAACCTTAAAGGGTGAAAAAAACATTTTCTCAACATCCTATTTTAAAACTTTTCTTTAATAATTTTTGTAAAATCATTAAACTCTAATACATCTTTTTTAGACTTCTTAACATACTTTCAAATACATTTTTAATAATATTTACAAGTTTTAGGAATTACTCAAGCATTACATATAATGAAAAAACCACATTTTCAAACCCACTTTACAAATACAAAGCTACATTAGAACTTTATTTCAATTACATATATCAGACTAGTAAAAATCTAACTCCAATTAACTCATTAAATTTAAGTCACTCCTTTCAGCTTATCCTCACAGAATAGTGCAAATAGAAATATGTATTATTTTCTACACCAAATATGTATTATTTTCTACACCAAGGAAAAAAAGTAGACGGTTAAATTGTTTTATTCAAAGGAAAGAATATATCTAATTTGGTTTATTTGGAAACTGCTCCTGGATTGTGTGCTTGTGATGAAAAAAATGAAACTCTGATTTTGGTTCTGCTGATTAGATAGGTTCATTATTATAAAAATAGCTAGCATATATTATTGTATAAAAGTAAAAAGTAGAAGTTGTAATGTTATTATCTTCTACTGTGCTAAAGAGAAGTCAATGCCTTTTTCTTTTTCCCTTTCTAATCTACTTTCATTTTCCCTCTCTCCCAGTTTCCCATTATTTGCATTTTCCTTTGTATTTTATATTCTGATAAACTAATAACATTTTTGACAATAAAGAGACAGCACAAAGGAAGTAATGGGAAGGGGAAGGTCTCAATAAAAATGCAGAAAGGTCTTAGAAATACAGTTGTACAAAAATGGAAGGACAGATAAGTCCTAGTACAGGTATTCTGTACTTTTAATGACCATCCAAAGTTACAACAGAAGCGAAAAAGGTGATTTATAACCATTTTTCACACAACTGTTGCAGTATCTCCATGGTTACATGATCAAAGTTCAGATGTCTGGCAACTGGTTCACATTTGTGACGGTTGCAGTGTCATTGGGTCATGGGACCACCTTTTGAGACCTTCTGACGAAGAGCAATGGGGAAGCCGGATTCACTTAACAACGGTGGGTACTAACTTAACTGTAGTGATTCACTTAACAACTGTGGCAAGGAAGGTGGGCGAAACTCCCATAATTGTCTCATTCAGTGACAGAAATGTTGGGCTCAATTGTGACAGTAGGTCAAAGACTACCTGTATAGCCATCTTAGGTGCCAGAAACCTCTCTCCAGGTATATTAAACAGCCAGGAAAACCTAAGATAAGAAACGTTGCTCTGAGGTAATCATGAGGTACTTTGATCCCAAGTCATGTTTCTCAGAACAAGCAACCGCTGTTGTTAGGCCAGGGGGTGAGCAGCTCTTCGCTTGACAAAGCACACTAATAAGAGTCCAGAAGATTGGGAATAAAAACAGCCAGATGTGTATGATAGTGGCCAGAGACCTGATCAGTTTTGTTCTCAAGTGAATCTCTGAAAACAAGGATAGGATTTCTCAACAGCAACTCAAAGCCATCTCAATTCCCAGCCTGTCCTTTATGAACAAGGGTTTTACCTCGTTTCTCCCTTTTAAGCTGGATATCTCAAGTTTTCCTGCTCCCAGTTCTCAGTTTTTTTCTTGCAGGCTAGAAAATGTATGACAATGGATTTATTTAGGACATTTTTTAAAAAAATGGTTGTTGGAGAAACTTGGAGCAAGCCGCAGAGAAGGGCATTAGAAGTTCACACTGTACTGGGAACAGAAGCCTGGAATTCATCTCTCTTTCACTCTCCCCTCTTTCAACCAATAGCTCTCTCTCGCACGCTCTCTTTCTCTGTGTGCGTGTCTCTCTCTCTCACACACACAAACATGCACATTTGTAAAATTTGAACCAAGTCCAGGGAAGAGATTGAAGGCAGCGGCAAGAGGAACTTCTGCCCCATTGTGCCTTGGAAATCTCTATCCCAGGGAACGCTATCTCCAGTCAGCCCTTCCCCCAGGCCAACCCATACAATCTCTGCTACTGCCTATGTTAAACAGGCTCTGTGTGTGTGTGTGTGTGTGTAACAACTCCTGTCCAAGTACAACATTGCATTCTCCTTAGAATAATGCTCTATGGATAGAGAATGGGTTGGGGTAAAAAATGAGTTAGATCAGGAATCAACAATGGCAATAATAATCAGGATGGTTAAATTAAACTTCCAGCTCTTGTGTCAGTGTACCTTAGAGTCTCTCTTACATAAAAAAAGTAGACAATGTTGCTTTTTGTGAGTGTTTGAGCTTCCCAGAGGCTATTCTGTTTGGCCACTGTCTAAAGCAGAGGTCTCCTAACTTGGCAACTTGAAGACTTGTGGACTTCAACTCCCAGAATTCTCCAGCCAGCTATTCTGGCTGTAGAATTCTGGGAGTTGAAGTCCACAAGTCTTCAAGTTGCCAAGTTTGGGGAGCCCATGGTTGAGCAGATTAGTACTTGGATGGTAGATGATTCCAGATATATGCTAACATAGATGTTAAAAAAAAACATGGCAAACTAATGCCATACCACTGTCAAGAAAACAAACTAGCAACAGGCCTTTTAATCTGACCTGAAAGATCCTTCCCAAGTTCTTAATATATGTTGCTTTGAATTGATTGGCTTTGGTTAACAGGAGGGCCTCCAAATCTCACTAAAAATGCAGCACCTTGGTGATTTACTTAGTTATAGTCAATATATTTCCCTCCTTTCCTAATTTAGCCTTTGCCCACCTGGATATCTCCCCTACTGATTTCAAACTCCAACACTGCTGAGAATTATGTAAATCAAAGTTAAATACCAAATATCTGGATGATTCACATCTTTGGTTTCACAGAATTTAATATAAATCCATGGCTACTCTCAAAGAGACTTTTAAAATGGCAAAATGTTGTCCCAAAGATGTCCATTAAGTAACCCAGTTCACCCACTTGAAAGGAGCAACTGTAGGAATGTGAAAATCCCATTCAGGAGCTATTTTTAACTTGCTTTTGGGGTCCATTTTATAATCCAGAACACCAAAGATGGATCCTCTCTATGCCCCTCTTCTCTGTCACCAACCTTCATGAAAATGGTGGCTAGTTATACTTACAGCTTTTTTCTTGTCTGCTGAGCTGAGAGAGTAAACCAGGAATACCTAGGCCAGGGGTGTCCAACCTTGGCAACTTTAAGACTTGTGGATTTCAATTCCCAGAATTCTGCAGCCAGCCACAAGTCTTAAAGTCGCCAAAGTTGGACAACTCTGTTATAGATCTCAAATGTGTCCAGGGGACTTTTTTTTAAATGTTAATATTCCAAAATCAAAAGGAGTCTAAAGGCACCTTTTCAGATGAACATATCTAATAAAAACTCATAGGTTTCAGTGAGCTGCAGGTCACTATCAGATTCACCTTCATCTTATGCCTTTTAATCAAGTCTGTTAATCTGAAAAGGTACTCTCAGATTCCTTCTGATTTTTTGATATTACAGATGAACATGGCTTTTTTCCTACAATATCTTTGACTATCCAAATATAGTCAAATATCTTTGACTATCCTGTGGCTTTACAGTATCCTCCTCTGACCCTTCCAGAGCTCATGAAGTGGGCCTCACCCTCCTCAGCATATTTAATAGTTCTACTTTAATTAAGTCCATATGGGTTGCATCTGAAATTGGCTCTTTGTTCACAGTTTCTAATTTAGTGCAGAATAATCACTGAAACCTGACATCCCTCACTCCCTAAAATAAACTTGGGGCGACTCCAAATTTTATGCTCTCGTTAGACATTCTAGTATGCAGATGGGTAACCCAGAGAGCCCTCTGGATTCGGTTTCTACAATGCACAAATGCTCTTGCCTTGAAACCATGTTGGTTGGCACTGAGGACAACTGAAGCTCAAATCAACTAAGGGCACCAGGTTTTTTGACCTTCTGTCCAACAGCTTCATTTCTGCTCACAATCCTCTTCAACTATGTCCTAAGAGTCACTTATTTTAACTTGCCAGGGATGGAATACTGGTAGTCCTCAATTTACAACCACAATTAAGCCCAAAATTTCTGTTGCTAAGCGCAACAGTTGTTAACTGAGTTTTGCTGCATTTTATGACCTTTCTTGCCACAGTTGTTAAGTGAATCACTGCAACTGTTAAGTTAGTAACACAATTGTTAAGTGAATCTGGCTTCCCCACTGACTTTTATTTATTTATTTTTATTATTTATTTATGAGACTTTTATGCCGCCCTATCTCCCGAAGGACTCAGGGCAGCTTACAAACTAAAAACAATTTAGATACAAATATACAAATATTAAAAAACAATTAAACCAAGGTCTCATAAATATAACAAGTCGTCTCAGGGGCACCCAAATATAACAAATTGGAAAATACTTATTTGCCAAAACCCTCACGTTTTTCAGTGCCACTGTAAGTTCAAACAGTCACTAAATGAAAGGTTGTAAGTCAAGGACTACCTGTACTGCAAATAACTTTCAGGGCTACACTGATTTTGGAGAAAAGAGTGCCGTTGTTTTTACACAGGCCGCTTCTGAAACAGAGGAGGAACATGGTTCAGATGCCCATCTTTACAGGATGCAAAAGGGAAAGAAGCAACTGAAACTCCTGGGGGAAAAGCTCGCTTGAGCGAGCGACATTTTGGCTGTGCCAGATGCAGCCTGGAATGTGGGCAGCAGCTGCTGCTGTTCAGAATAAGCCTGCTCTGGGAGGCAGCTCCTTCTCCAGCCCAACTTTTTACGACAGATGTGGCAGCTCACCCAGGATTTGTGCTGAAGGAAGCACCAGGTGCATGCAAGACACAAAAGGGGTACAGTCTCTTGCCCAGAGGGCTTAATTTTACCAGAGTCAGATGCATGTTGGATGGGTACAGACTGTGGGAATAGGGAAGGTGTCCCTAGGAGCTTCAAGGAAGGATCCTGAGGAAAATGGAGTTGCCTGAGGAGCTGAGAAGAGCTTTGTTGGCAGGTGAGCTTATGAAAACACAGGGAGCAGGAAGAAGCAGAAGAAGCAGGAAAAGGAGGAGCCCTAATCAGGGATTAAAAAGGAATAAACTTTTAAAACTGAGGGCTAGATTCTTGATGTGGGCACTGTATGAACGCTGGATAAGGAAATCCCATTGTAGCTCCAGGGGGAAGGATAACGACTTTGAAAATCAAGTAGAAATGACAAATACAGCAGATAACCCTCTTGACCCTGGCATCTCTCATGAAAAGATTGACAATTGCAATCTCAGCAGTAGCAGCAAGTTTAAGAAGGCTGGTCCAAAAGAGGCAGCAACCAACTCGGGGGCAAAGGTTGCAACAACGCACACCAGCATGGCCAAAAGACCCGAAATCGGATTGGAAAAAGATCCTTGGACCACCACAATTTCTACACACACCACCACAATTTCCACACAGTAAGGCAAAAGCCGCCTGCTAGGCCCCAAAACATTTTAGAAATCAGGATCACTCAAAATAATGGCTTTGGTCTGCAAAGCCTGGAAATATTTGCTTCCCCCCCCTTTTTTTTTCTTGAACCATGGAAGACCACCAAAAAGGAAACTCAAAAGACTCAACTTCACAAAGGAGATGCTCTTGGCAAAATAAGTTCTGGGTTTGTTTGTTTTTAAAGAAAAGCAATGCATTATTCACTAAGGGTGGAATAGCACCATTCCCCCCTCCTTTTTTTTTTTAAATGTAAACTTGGAAATCCCGACAGGGTGAAGGCAGCTGCTCCTGCCCGATCAGTCTTGGGTTCAAGAGCCAGATTCAAATTCTAGAGATCATCAGACTCCACTTAGCCGCTTCCTGCTCTTCCCACCACAAAAGCCACAGGGGGAGGGGTACGCAAAGCAAGGTCTTGGTCTCCCCCCCTCCCCAACTTCACATCAACTGTCAGGTTTCCCTCTCCTGTAAGCGATTTCCTCTTGCAAAAAACGTATTGTACCTTCTGGGCTGGCGAGGGCATTACAGTACCAGCGCAGAGCTCAAGTACATTAAAAGGGACAGGAATGCACAAGTCCCCCCTCCTTTTTTTCCACAGATGGGGAGCGGGAAGGAAGTAGCACAGAAAAAAAATAATTTGAGCAGAAATTCTCCCCCACTCCTTATCGCAGAGTCCCCCCCCCTCCTTTCTTCCTAGCGCCAATTTCCCCAAAATAAACATTTTAATTTTGTTTCCAAAGCGGAGGCAGAGACTTATTTCCACCCCCGGGCACCCAGAGTCGACGGCTGCAATACAGCACAGAGAATCGCCCCTTCTTTTCCCCCCCGCATCGAATCTGCCCCCCCTCCCCCGGCAACGACTGGAAATGGTGGATTTGCATGGCACAAATTTCGCACACACCCCCGGGAAGGATTTTTGCAATGCACCGAGGAGCTGGGAAAGACTGGCCGTCAATTCTCCCGGCATAAAAAAGGGGGCTCCCCTATGCGGAACGATCAAGTTAAACTCCCTCCCCCCGCACCCCTAAACTTACCTTTTGCCCACGAAGCGCTCCCGTTCCTCCTCAGGCTTTCCCCTCCTCGCTCCAGCCAGCTCTTGGCGCTGGGAACGCAGCTGCAACCCAGGGAAAGAGGGAAAACCGGGAAGGGCCGAGAGTTGACGGCCAAACCCGAGAATAACCGAAGTCTCTGCTTCGGAGAGAGAGAGAAAGAGAGAGAAAAAACACGACCCGAACGCTATTGCCGGAAAGAAACGAGTATCTGCCCGAGCGCGTCCGAAGAGTCGAAAAAAGCCAAATTCGTCCTTTTGTCTGCAAAAGTTGGATTGTAGGCTTCCTTTCCCTCCAGCAGTAAATTAATAAATAACACTCTCAGTCTTACCAAGCTTTCTTATCGTCTACTAATAGGGGAGAGCAAATCTCAAGTTTGTTCTGTTCATTTTCATCTTTCTTTTGGCTTATTTCATATACTTTTGCAAGATTCCTAATTTAGGGAACTCCATTTTGGATTCCATAGAAGGCTAAAGATTGCGAATTCTGTAGCCTCATATTGTCCCCATTATCATCCAGATCCCATTCTGGTTCCATGAGGGGGAATTCCCAGCAATTGTCATTCTCATGCTCTTTTTTTTTTTAACTGCCACTCCATTGCTTCCCCTCACCAGCCTCTGTTCCTCTGGTCTGGTATTAAAAGGACATCCATCAATGTCTGAATGTCTGCCCAAGTGGGGTTATGTATCCTTATAATAGATAAGAACAGAGAATGCATTTTCTCTGGGTCTTCCCTACAACTGGGATTTTATTACTTCCACTTACAAAGGTCTGAATAGAAAATGGTACGTAAACTAGCACTCAACGGAATCTATTTCCTCCTCCTACCACTATATTTTCTCTAAGTGGAGCCTGCATCTCCGGTTTCAGTTTTGAACGAGATTGGATGTCACAAGAGTCATTTACTATTTGATTACATTATTCTTCAGCTTCCTCTCTTCTCTAGGATCTCTTTGTCTGGGCTGCCCCATTCCATGAGTAGGGGGTGACAGACCAGTCTCAGTCCTCCAGTATAACCAGAGGAGCACTGGGTTTCTTTATAACATTCAAAGTCCTACAAGGCATGGGTCCAGGATATTTACGAGAACGACTCCTGCCAGCATCAAACACCAACCGCCCTGTGTGAGCGCACAGACAGGGGCTCCTTGGGTGCCGTGTCGCTTTGGCGGTGACCCGGGAGGGCTACTCTGTGGCTCCCACTTTGTGGAATCAGCTCCTCTGAGCTCGCTGGCCCCGTTCTTCGCTCCTTCCGCCACGATCTAAAGACCTGGTTATTTGCGCAGTCTGGGTTGTGCTGACCTCCTGGGGGTGGGGGGCTGATGGGTGTTTTAGTTTCTGGGGTTTTAAACTTATACATTTGGCTTGTTTTGTTTAATATGGTTTTAGGTAATTATTTATTGTTGGGTTTTTAGTTGTGAGTCAGCCCAGTCCTTTTGGAGAGGGGGCGGCATACAAGTCAAATTAATAATAATAAATAAATAAATAAGAAAAGTAATCAAAATAATTAGTTTATGGATAGGGAGTCAACACACACATCAGCATACTTACACATTTATCCTCCATTCAAACTGTTCACATACAAGAAATTCACATACAAATATCTCCTTTCATACTTTCTCCCGGTAAACCAATCATTATCATCATTATTTTAGGGAGCTTTCACAAGCCAATTGTTGAACATTACAATGAATTTTCAGTTACAATGAATTTCCACCCTCCCCCCATAATCTTTCTAACTATCTTCTGGGGATTGAAGAGTATTTTAGTCCTTTACTGGTCCACCTCAGAGTCCTTTCCTTCATGTCTCTGGGTGGCATAGGCTTGGCCTGGTGGTATGGGTGGTCAGTCAGGCTTGGGAAGGTCTGCCCCACTCTGGTTTGCTGTAATGACTTTCAGTGGAGGCTGGATCCAAACCCAATTCTTTGGCTCCAATGGATGGAATGTCTCTAGGGAGTAGCATCTCTTTCCACATGTGGCAGGGCTGAAAGACAAAGAACAAGGGTTCCCTCCCCCCCACCCGTTGCTGGTAATTCTACCAGGAAAGGCATTGTAAAAGGATTAGAGATGGAGAGGGGTGTGGATAGCTTGCAGGCATGGTTTGAGCAGAAAGAAAAATAACACATCAGTATTGCAGTTACTAGACAGATAAATCAGTTTCAACAAAATGGAGACACAACAGATGAGAAAGGAAAAAAACTGGATTCACATACTTCAGGAAAAAGATGATCAGGTAAAATCATTTAAACACACAGTAAATGCAAGGATGAAACTTTTATTGTAAATGAACTTAGAACGTTTGCTAATAATCTTGGGTTTTTCTTAAAAGCACAGAGAGGAAAGAAAATTGACTCTGATCCTCATCCAGTCTAGTTGGCCAGACCAGACTGGGAGAAGACATTTTCTCTCAGTGTTTTTAATTCTTAACAATTTAAAATTAATATCTGAAAGGATCAGAGACACTTAACAGTTGCAACAGTTATCTCGAGGACACACAAAGACTTATTAACACAATGCAAGGCAGCACACACACACACAAACAAGGACACAGAGAGGAAGACAAACTCTGAGGTTTACACACACACTGATCATTCCCACAATAAATCTCTCAGTTAAATTGGGGAAGGCATAAGTCTTAAGGAACAAACCACATGGTTGCATAGAAGACAGAGAAAGAGACACAGAAAGAAACAAACAAAAACAAAAAAAATTCCATGTGATCCTGTTTTATATATTGCCCTTTTAAGTACCTTTATTTAGCACATTGATCTTCCTGTATCCCTCAGCAAAGCCCATTCTCTACATATACATTTTGCCTTTTTCTTGCTCATACCAGCTAGGGTCAGCACCTGCTGCTCATCCCAAGACTCCAACAGCTCTCCCAGGGGGGGTGCCATTCAGGACCCTCGAACTACTGCTTCCCATGTTTCCCCTTCCGATATGGGGTTTCACACTTTGGCTTAGTCGTGTCAGTCAGCGACCAGTTTCAGACACAAGAAATTCAAGAGCAAGGAAAAAAAAGGTGTCTGAGGGAGACTTTGGTCGTTGTACCTCGTGCAACGAAATCAAACACTATCTAAAAAACACAAAAAACCTCTTTTTTTCACAAAGTATTCCACAAAATATTCCACAAATTATTCCACAAAGTATGCGCACTCCTCTTTTAAAAAAACCACAAGAGACTCTCTCTCTCTCTTTTTGCCACAGTTTTCGGACTGGGGGTATGCTGCCTGTGCAGACTTCTTTCCTCTCCCCCCCAAAAAAAACATCCATGAGACTTTCTGCCCCCCGCAGATAAGTACTGGTACTCTGCCTCTTCTCTTCAGGCCCACGTTTAGTGGATTTGGAAGAGCTCAAATCCGGGAAAACTTGCTTCTCTTCTGTAAGCAAGTACTGGTACTCCAATTTAGTATCCAAATTACATAATTACCTAAAATCCTGGGGTTTGCTTTTGGGATAGACTGGACAAAAAACAACAAAAAATTTTCTTCCCTCCCTTCAATCATAACCCACTTGGCTTTTCCTCTTATATACAGAAGGTCCCACACTCTGATGACCCCACCTCCCTTGCTTTTCCTGTCCTGATGGTCCTGGCTCTGTAGAGCTAGCAACAGATGAGAGCTCCAGAGAAGGATGATCACATGCTTCAAGGTGAGAAGAGATCAAGAAAAAAGGACTGAAGTGCTGAGAGTGCCCTCTGTTGGGATTTGAATTGGAGCTTGTATTCTAATTGGTTGTCAGACTCCCATGAGGGGGAACTCTGTAGGCCATCCTGAGTTCCAGGCTTGGTTGAGCCTTGCTGGATGACCTCTGAGTTCCAGGCTGGCTGAGCCTGCTGATGATGGGTTCTTAAAAGGGTTTTTGGCGACTTGGTTGAGCCTTCTGAGAACAGGAAGGCGGTTTGTGATCGTCACTCCGACAAGCAGCCTGGTTTCCGGAGAGCCCGATCCTGCAGAGGTTGGGCTGAAGCTGCCTCGAGGGGCGGCGGAGAAAGGGAATCTGCCAGCCAGAGTGAGGGGAGCCGATCTCCCCTTTTGGGTCTGGTCTCTTCCCTCCGAAGACGTCAAGAAGCGGTGGTCAAAAATGGCCACCTAAGAGAGAAGGTCTCAACGGGACTAAGATTGGTGCAGGAGGAAAGAGAAGTCGACAGCAGAGGAACCGGGAGTATCGGATGGTAAGATCAAGGCACCGATTAAGATAAAGATGAGTTTTTGAAAAAGAGAAACAGAAGGGCGAGTTCCAAGTGAAGAAAAATAAGTAAAATATTTCTGACAGCTATAAGGGGCTTGAACCGAAAGGAAGAAGCCAGCGTAAGAACTTAAGTTTGGGGCTCGGAAAACTTTGATTATCAAAATAAAGGAAAGGGTTAAGACTCTGTGCAGAAAGTGCCACTTTGTGGAGAAAAATTGGAAGCTAAAGAAGTAAGAAACTATCTTGTTCCTTTGTGGATTGGAGTTGCTACATTTAAAGAGAGACGAGGACTTATAGAAAGTGAAAGCTTGAATACACAAAGACGGATTGCGGACTAATTGGTAATATTGATATAGATTCTGGACCTGGGTTAGGATCATAGAAAATTTAAAGAAGAAGAAACAAGGAAAATTAAAATTTTGGTGGTCATCCAAAGAATTAAAAATGGAGTTTAAAAGTATGAAAGAACTGTTACAGGAAGTGACTGAACTAACTTGGCATGTTGCAGAAAATATGGGCATCGGGTGCTGAATAAAGAAGAAGAAGCCGTGGAAAGGGTGGAGCCAAAGAGAGAAAGCCATTTTAAAAGACACATTAATACAAAGATTAATACAAATAAAAGGAAAGGAAGGGTGTAAAAAAACGGAACCTAAGAAAGTATCAAAAAGGGGAACATTTACTAAAATTGCATGCCAGAAAGGTTCAGAAGGAAAGGAACAGAAAGGTAAAGAGAGAGAGAGGATTTAAACTGGATAGAGAAGGAGAGCAGGATAATAGGAGGAGAAGGAGCCAGCACAAGTTTAAAGCTATTTTAAGAAGACAATTAACACAAAGATTATACAAATAAAAGGAAAGGAGGATGGTCAAATGAAACTTAAGAAGGTAATAAAAAGGAACATTTATGAAACTAGGCATGTTAGAAAGGTCCAGAAGGATAGAGAGCAGAAAGGTAAAAGAGAGAGAGAGGATTCAAACTGGATAGAGAAGGGGATAGTGATAAAAAGAGAGGAGAAGGAACAAGAAACAAGAACAAAAGATAGAGAGATACGGAATTACATAACAAAGAGAGAAACTTGTTTGCATAGAGACAATGGCTGACGATTTAAAAGGGGGTTCTGCATGAAGAAATGGTAATAAGAATCTATTGTAATTATAAAAGTAAAACAATAGGGGTTACTGACAATTTTACTGGTAAAAGGTCACATTTTTCATTTCTTATCCACAAAAGAAAGCTAAATGATGATTAGATGAATTGAATTAATTGAAATGATTTTAGAAAGTGCTTAAAATGGGATTTGTCAATAACCAAGATTAGTTATTTTTATTATTATTTTGGAACCATAAATTAATTTTAGGGGGATATGTGTTGCAGAACCCAACCGATTAGAGATATATTGTAAGGGAGCTTTTTCCATTTTCTTTTTCTTTTTCTCTATCTTCGTTTTGAAGGAATGACTATGATTATGTTACTATATTAACCACTGAGGTGTCACTTTCAAAGTAGTAAAAAGGGTGCAAGTCTAGGTTTTTTCATTCTTTTTAGTGTTAACATGGGTATGGATTTAGAATTATGGTGAGAATATGTGATGAAAGGGCAAATCTGAGGACAAAAGAATTCTGTAAATGATAAAAGAGTATTAACAATGTGAAGATAATTAAAGGTTAGACATGGATGAACTTTATCTTTAATATGATGGGCAAATATATTGTTATTTGTAAGATTTATACATGAAGTTTTTAAATATATATGTATATTTGCAATTAACCGAAATGAACTGGGGGCTATACAGAATGAGATTAAGATTTGAGATTAGGATTAATTTTTGACCCTTTGTCCGCTAAAATGGAATAGAAGTGAAGTCAAATGTTTAAAAGGAATATAGATCTACTGTCACATTTGCATGTAAAAGTGATGACTGGGAACATGCTGTCTACTGAAAAGAGCTGTTTTAAAAATTGTTAAAATTGAATAAAATTTGGTTAAAAAAAATTTTGGCAATTGCTATAGCTTTTGCCAGGAGATCTTCCCAAAGTATTCTGGCCCAGGTTCTTTGTAATGGCCCACCCATTAACAAAGGTGGGGGCAGGATTAACAAAGGTGGGGGTGAGCTTCTACTTCTGAGGTGAGTTTGCTTCTGAAAGCCACTTTTAGAGAAATATTCTGCCTTAATATTTCCTGCCAATTTCTAGAGAGGGGTGGGTGCTAACTTCCCATACAACATTCATTTTCTCCCAAACTTTATAATAATAATTATAATAATAGTAGTAGTAGTAGTAATAGTAATGCCTTTTTGTTTATTGTTATGAGAGGGTCTTGCTCCTCTCCCAAGCTTTGAAAATAGCACAACATCACACAGACACACATATACACTATCTCCATACTCCTCTAACAGAAGTGGACTATTAACAAGTTTCACAAATAAACCCAAATGTTATGTATGCAGGTTTGAATGTCATTGGTTAAGTTTGAACTGTTCTTGTAAAATGTCAGAAATGATTGGTTTAAAAAGTGTGGAAAACTCCTCAGACTTGATTACACAACTGTGGCTGCTGGCTATAAGTAGCAGCCACAGACCAGCCAAATCGGGTCTGTTATGAGCTGTAGTCACTAATAAACTCTTCACTGAAGCACTTCGCGTCTGACTCTTCATGCAAATCTAACACCAAATATTGTATCCCTGTCTGTCTCTTTTGTTCTCCAATATTGCTTTTAGTTGCTCAATAAGTCCCACATTATGAGGTCCCTGAAACAGCCAAAAATCACCTGGATTGTTCAAGGAAATTTGAGGCCAGACAGACATACAATAATGAGGAAAGGCTGCCTTTGATCCCTATATCTAATCCTCCAAATATCTCAAAATCAGCAAAGAATAGAATAGAATAGAATTCTTACTTGGCCAAGTGTGATTAGACACACAAGAAATTTGTCTTGGTGCAAATGCTTTCAGTGTACATAAAAGAAAAGATACAAAGCGCACGATCACTAAACTGGTTGTTATACCAGTGGAATCCCACCCCTGGAGTTACCCAATTATTATCACTAGCTGATTAGTAATGCAGCCTTAGTAAATAGTTGGACAGTGTTGAGGGAATTATTTGTTTAGCGGAGTGATGGCTTTCAGGGGAAAAACTGTCCTTGTGTCTAGTTGTTCTGGTGTGCAGTGCTCTATAGCGTCGTTCTGAGGGAAGGAGTTGAAACAGTTTATGTCCAGGATGTGAGGGGGTCTGTAAATATTTTCACAGCCCTCTTTGCCTTTCCACCTGTAAACAAGCTATGCAGTCTCCCAGTACACGGATATTGATGTTGGTTGCATCTTGGAAAATCAAATCATTTTCAGATTCAAAAGGGAGGTGCAGAATGATGGGCTGTCTCCTAAAATAAAGCCAGGTCATGGAACACACTTGAAAGTAAATCAAGAAAACTAATTATGGAGTCTGCCTGGCAAGAACAAAGAATGCTTATCCACAGGAAATATGCATGTATAAAGCTTATAACAATTCTGGGTAGTTAGAAAGCTGATAAAAGTAACAAGAGTTTGGCAACTTGCAGACCTCAGCTAAAAGTTAGGGATAGAGATGGCCTGCAGCAAATAAAATGTGTATTGGATAACTCCTGAGGCATTCATTAGCCAAGGCTTAGGAATAGGGACAGCAAGAGACCAATAAAACAAATTGTAGAATTATTACTAAAATGTTTATTAAATGATATTTCTTGTTGTCTCACCTTGTCCTGCCTTCTCCTTTCGTGAAAATGTATAAAGCTTACTTAATTCTTTGTTCTTGGAATTTTGGCTAGGAGCCCTTTTCCTTGGAGTACTCCAATAAAAAGCAATCAGAAAATCTGCACCTCGTGTCTGGTGTCCATCATTAGTTTCGGTTCGGCACCAGGCTCAGACCCGAATTGGGGACAACAGAACTGTAGAACTGGGTTGCTTCCGGGCAAGGCTTTTTAAATTATGCAATCGTGGGAGTAAGGTTTTTCTTAGCCAGGATTTCGCTGGCATAATAGCGCTGGGATTTGAAGCAGCTAATGCTATTAGAGGTCTTAGTTGCCACTGGGCGATGCTGGTCTTTCTTCCAGGATTAATCACTCCAAGGGGTGAAGGTTTTCCCTGTAGGGAAGGGGCCGTGGGTGGAAGATGCGTGGAAACCTGGTGCTTAAGACAACAATATATCCTAGTAGTAAATCCTGCCTTTTCTTTTGTAAAATATGCAATGCCAACATTTGCTTGGTATAGAAAGAAGCAAGCAGGGGGAAACCCCCATTATCTACCGGAAATAAGGGACGCCTTGATTTGTCATTATCTATTTATTTTTCTACCTCTACGGTGAAACGAGAGTTCCCCTTAAGAGGACCGAGGCGATTTGCGTAAATTCCGGAGAAAGCCGGAAACATCCGATTCGGAGTTGCTCGCATTCACCGAAAGGGACACGAACATAATCGACGGGAGGCGGAAATGGGCGAAACTTCAAGCTAATATAGACGCGGAATTGCTCTGCTTGCTATTACGTCATCTAAAGTCATTGAAATGCCCTGATGGAGGCGGGGGAGGAGACAGAATAATTTGTGGAAGCGGCTTTTAATCTTTGCGAAGCTATTTTGCTTATCTATCATCTGCTAAATGGCAGCAAGTATTCGCATAATATAGATGTATAATAAAGCAGGACTACCCGGATAGGGGCTGTGAAAATCTGAGCGATCGCTAGATGGCAGCAAAGAAAGGCCTCCGATAGCCCTCCGCGAATATCACTGTAGAGATTCTCAGGCATCCAGGCCATGGTTGTCCCAAAGATGCTTTTTCAGGAGGCAGTTGGACTTTCTTGTGTTTTTTTCTTTTGAAGACGTTTTGCTTCTCATCCAAGAAGCTTCTTCAGCTCTGACAGGATTCCTTCCACGCTATCCTGTCAGAGCTGAAGAAGCATCTTGGATGAGAAGCAAAATGTCTTCAAAAGAAAAAACTATGAAGTCCATCTGCTTCCTGAAAAGCACCTTGGGGACCTCCCCAGATATATTTTGGACTAGAATATCTTGTAAACTTTTTAAAACTAAGATGATTTAAATTAGTGTTTTTCAAACTTGGCATGTTAAGATATGTGGTCTTCAACTCTCAGAATTCCTCAGCCAGCATGCTGACATGGTTTTATTAGAAGAGGAAGATGGTTACTTCAACTAACAAGCATTTGAAATGCACACGGTGGACTGGATGAAGGTCCTCCACATGAGAAACAAAGTTCATCAACCAAGTTATCAGTACCTTTGGAGTAATTGTGACTTAAGAGATGTGCTGAATATCTTTGCCTCAGCCTGAGTCATAAAACGATTAGTTCCCTCCTGGGTTAAACTGGGAAATTGAGCAAGTTGAAGCTGCATTTTTGTGGTTATCTCCAGGGTTGTTGAACTTACATTTGAATACTATATATTAAAAATAGACACATCCATGTAGTGTTCTTGGCAACCGTGTGGAAGAAGTTCACACTGCCGCCTTCTGAGAGTTTTCAACTTCGAAGGGAATCGTGGCTGCACCTGCTTATAGTCCAAGCTCAGCCAAAATTAGTACTTGCTTTTAAAAGCCTACAGGATAAGCTTTATGCATAGTCCTCTATTTATGACGGTAATTGGGATCAGAATTTCCGCTGCAAAGCAAGGAATTTAAGTGAGTGGCACCCAATTTTACAGCTTTCCCACCCCACCCCATCCCCGATTTGCCACAGTTAAGCAAATCACTGCAGTTGTTAGGTAAATTGGGCAATCCTTAAGCAAATCCAGTTCCCCCTATTGCTTGTCAGAAGCAGGCTTGAAAGGTTGGGAATGGTGCTCACATAACCCTGGGATGCTGCAACTATTACAGATATGTACGGATTGTCAAGCACCCGAATTTTCATTATGTGACCATGGGGATGCTGCAGTGGTGGGATTCAAAAATTTTTACTATCAGTTCTGTGGGTGTGGCTTGGTAGGCTTGGCGTAGTGGGTGTGGCAGAGGAAGGGCTACTGTAAAATCTCCATTCCCTCCCCACCCCACTAACCGGCTTTCCAGCTCCGTTCTCCTATGCAGAGCAACAAAAGACGACCCAGCCGATCAGCTGGGACTCGGGAGGCAGAGAATAGATGGGGGTGGGGCCAGTCAGAGGTGGTATTTACCGGTTCTCCGAACTACTCAAAATTTCTGCTACTGCTTCTCCAGAACTGGTCAGAACCTGCTGAATATCCCTCTGGGATGCTGTAACATAAGTATGAGGATAAATTCTAAATCTCTTTTCTCATTGCCATTGTAACTTTGAAGTCACTAAAAGAATGTCTGCAAATTGTGGACTATCTGTACTGATTACTACCATATAACTTTTCTGAGCCAGTTCAAGCTCATTTATCTAAATCAGGGTCTCCAACCTTGACAGTTTTAAGACTTGTAGAATTCTGGGAGTTAAAGTCCACAAGTCTTAAAAGTTACCAAGGTTGGACATACCTGATTTACACGAAGCCCAGGTAATCTGTGGGATGTTTTCCTGTACAGTCTGTTAATGTTCAGAAATCACTTTTTCTCCTCACACCATGGTTAGGTTTAAGACCTATAATTATTTCTACTTTTTCTGTAATGCATGTTATATTACAGAACAGGCTCTGTGATTGGAACAAATACCCTCACCTCCAATCTGCCTAGAGCTTTTATGAGGTCTAAATGAGTAAATAAGCAAGAGAGAATGAAAAGATCAATAAACTGTGTCTTGTAGGGAAGTTTGTTGGCTGCCCTTTGCTCAGTATGCCTCATGGATTTATTGAAAAAAATATGGATGGGTCTGCTACGTATGCCATTCCATACTCCTGGAGTAAACATCTTCAAAGAAAAACCAAGGAAGTCCAGTTGCCTCTTGAAAAAGCACATTTCGTGCAACCATGACCCAGATAACGACATTCTGGAGCTAAAGTGGGATTGAGATTCCTCAAATATGTAAAGATAGCAGCAGGCTTCTATTTTCATTTAGGAATAAAATGTAATTATCAAGTAAAGGAATGCAGTTTTCTCCTATAATAACATTTCAGATACATTTGATGTGCAACGTGTCTTACTTTGCGCAATTTAGTTCCTCTATTTTAATACTTCATTTCAGACCTGCTGCTTGTGAAGGGATAGTAAATAAATTTAAGTTACACACACTGAAACCTATAAGGAAATTTGTCATAATGACTCACTTGTCCCATTCATTTTTGATTTGATTAACTTAGATCTGGATATTACTCAGAAATTCTTGAAATAACAGGCACAGACGTCATTCTAAAGTCTTACCATGTGCTTTTTATTTTGGAGTTCTTTGGATGTTAATCTTAACTGACGGTCTGCTTGCACTATTCATTGTGCAGCTCAAGTCCAGAGTGGAAATATTACAGAGATGTAGTGAATAAAAAGTATGGAAACTTGTGTCAAAACTTTTCTTCCCACCACACCCAATGAACAACTTCTTTTCCCCACTGCAGGACAGAAATATTACTATTTCCAGGAGCTGTGACACGCAGACCAAATATGCCTAAATTCTTCTTTCCCAACTCAATTCCTTCCAGATGTGTTTTTGGCACCTGAAATTCCCCAGCCAGTATGCTAATTCTGAGAACTGTAGTTCCAGTTCCTCTGAAAGGCATCAGAGGGCTGGTCTGATATATAGAGTTCCTTTCAAAATCCAGTCTTTATCTTGGCAATGAGGAAGAAAGCGATACTGGGATCTTCCAGAAGTCTCCAACTTTGGCAACTTTAAGACTTGTGGACTTCAACTCCCAGAATTCCTCCTGTTGGTTGAAGAATTCTGGGAGTTGAAGTCCACAAGTCTTAAAAGTTGCCAAGGTTGGAGACCCTTCCATATACTTAAGAGATTTGTCTTCCCCTGGCCTAGCTGTTTTATCACTTTTATTTTTTTTGTTATCTTTATTAACCTGAAGACTTTAGTGCTTGTGTAAGCAGCTTGATCTACTTCACAAGTGGCAGACCTAGAAATCAATCAATCCATCTATATATATGGGCCTGGCTCAATTTGTTTTATAATTCCCATTTCAATCAGGTTTCTAATGGGAGTCATGATACCATTTTGTGTAATACAATTGCGAAAGTGTGGGGGTATTAAACTGATCAGTGCAGTTTCTTTCGAAGAACACCTGTTTTGGATGTATCTTGGTGAGCTTTGAGGGAAAAAGACATTCGAAGAGATCAAAATCTGCTGTCCTTCCTCAGCATAAGCCTCCTCAGCATTTACAGGTAAGGAAAGGAATCCAAGACACCCAAATCCATTTGGAAAAGCACAGAAGGCCCACAGAAAGCAAATCTGGGGGGGATGATTTGAAAAGCAGCCTGGCTCCTCCTGCAAGCCAAGTCGCATCTGTAAGAAACATGGTTTTTTGCTGATCTTGAGAAACTAAGTTGCATTAGGCCAGGTTAATGTTTGGATGATAGGTCACTGTGAAGTCCCTAGTTGGGTGGTCAACTGGAAATTTAACCCCCCCCACCAAAATGACGATCCACATCTTACTGTCGCCAAGAAAACTAGAGGGACATATTTGTAAAGTCAGATGAAACTGAGCATGACTCGAGGAAATCTTTATACTTTGCTCTCCTGAGCCATCAAGCGTTCCTGGGCTGGGCAACAATGAATGAGAGCCTCTAGGCACAGGATTTCCAGCACCAGACAAAATTTGGTCTCTACTGCCCAGCAAAAGGACCGATCTAATCCTGAAAACTATTTCCATGGCCTACAGCTAAAATATTTTCACAGAAAAAAAAAATCCAGACCAACCAGTACAGTGGCTTGGTGGGAAAGGAGAGCCTGAACTGGTGTCACCTTATGCTGTTAGCACTGAAGGGAAGTATTTTGTACGGAAGATAGAAAAGGAGGACATGAGAGCCAGGGCTGGTGGATCAGGACCTCCCCATCTTAGCTGAGTAAGGAGTACAGTTGTCTTTTTGTTCTTCTTCTGTGTCTAGATAAAACTTTAAACTGCCAGAAGGAACCAACCTTCTTGACTTTGGCATTGGCCAAAAATGTCATTATTGGTACACATTTCAGGTAGTCCTCAACTTACAACCATTTGTTTAATGACCAAAGTTACAAAAACACTGAAAAAAGTGACTTATGCCTGGTTTCACACTTATAACTACCGCAGCATTCTCATGGTCACATGATCAAAATTCAGGCACTTGGCAACTGGCATGTATTTATGACACTAACCTCGGATTGTGTGGTCACCATTTGTAACCTTCCCAGCCGGCTTCCGGCAAGCAAAGTCAATGCGGGAAAGCCAGATACACTTAACAACCACATGACTCACTTAACGACCAGTTATTTGTTTAGCGGCTGTGGCAAAAGTAGCAAAATAGCAATAGCACTTATATACCGCTTCAGTGCTTTACAGCCCTCTCTAAGCAGTTTTATAGAGTTGGCCTATTGCCCCCAACAATCTGGGTCCTCATTTTATTGACCTCGGAAGGATGGAAAGCTGAGCCATCCTTGAGCCCGTGAGAATCGAACTGCTGGCAGTCGGAAGAATTTGCCTGCAATTCTGCACTTTAACATCTGTGCTCTTATGCCTGTGCCACCACGGCTCTGATGGGGCAAAACTCATTTAGCAACTGTCCTGCTTAGCAACAGGACTCAATTGTGGTTGTAAGTGTGGACTACCTGTACGTTGCTCATTCCCTGAATCATCATTTTAAAGAGGAACTCTGTGGGGCCAATTCCTGTAGGCACCTGTATAAATGAGAGGTAATCCAGTGACGAAACAGAATTCACTATTCCCTGTTTTCCAAGTACGATGAGATTTTTGGGGAAAGGATTTAGGAGAAAGGGTTCAGAGTTCTTCCACTCCTCCTCCTCTTCCTCCCCTCTGGGAAAGCATTTATCATGTGCCAGTGACAGTTTTCTATGATTTTTACTTTGGAGCCATCAAGCCTAGTTCCTCCCTTCTGTGAAAAAGAAGCCAGTTTTCCTTCAAGTGCTGGGCAGCTGCTCAAATAAGAGCTCAAAAATTAGCAAAAAAAAAAAAAAGGAGGGAAACAGAGCTTTCTCCAGTGAAACAAAATGTAAAGTGTCTACTGCTGCCATAAATGCGCTTTGGCTAAAAAGGTTATTGACAGGGCCACAAATTGGTGATTAGAAGACATCTGAACATTACGAAATAACTGCAGTTCAACCACTGTGACTACATCGGGCCTCGATCCTGTGGTTTTGTAAAAGGATAAGGAACCAAGAGTAGCATTTGAGGAAAAGAATATTATCGGGGGATATCAGGGAAAGATGTAACCGATTATAAACAGATCTCAACTTTTAATTGTTCATTTAACAATGGTTCAAAGTTATGATGTTGGAAAAAGCAACTTAATGATGTGCACTCACACTTACAACTGTCGCATCAACCCCGCAGCCACAGGATCTCAACTGAAGGGCTGACTCACATTTACAACTGGTTGCAATGTCCTGTGGACAAGTGATTGTGATTTGCGACCCTTTTTAAAAACCGTTTTCCAGCAAAAAGCATCCACTGGGGAACTGGATTTGTTTAACGACTGTCTAATTCATACATGTCCGCCCGAAAAATTATCATAAAACTGGGTTTCCCTCTACTTATGACCACAATGATTTATGATGGAAATTCCAGTCCAATAGTGGCCACAAGTCAAGGATGACCTGTGTTCATTTTAAGTATTCAATGAACCTTAGAGAGAATGAAGAGCTGGATATACACTTTCAGAAACATCTTGTTTCTGACTCTCACCCAACTGCCCACCAAGCCACATTTATCTGCAGGGACCCTTACATCCAGATTAAACTTTAAAATAATCCTGGATAACTGTTTCTGAGAAAATAGCAACAGCCTGCTCCAACTTGGCAATTTGTGGATGAGTTGTAGCTGCAACTTCCCAGATACTATTGGGAACCTTAAGAGAAGCAACCAGGAAAAAATAGGACATGGAATGGCAAATTAGTGTTGTTTTATACTAGATATACTAAATAAGGAGAAACTTTCTGACAGTGAGAATAATCAACCAATGGAACAGCTTGCCCTCAGAAGTTGTGGGAGCACCATCACTTGAGACCTTCAAGAAGAGATTGGACTCCCATTTGTCAGAAATGGTGTAGGGTCTCCTGCTTGGGTGGGGGGGGGTTGGACTAGATGACCTACAAGGTCCCTTCCAACTCTAATTATCTGTTCTCTGTTAGATTAAACCTTTGAACCATCTAAACTGAAACTGTCAATGCTGGCAAAGTCTCACGCAGAGAGAAGGATATTTCTTACCCTGATACTTAAGATGCTTCATTGGAAATGCCAATAAGAACTGACTAATCCTCAATTTATTTATTTTTTTATTTTTTAAATTTTATTTGGACTTGTATGCCGCCCCATCTCCGAAGACTCGGGGCAGCTCACAGCTAAAAACAACAACAATAAATAGTTAAGAAAAAATTAAACCAATTTCACAAGCCCAAAGAGACAAATTTACAATCCTTAAAAATATAACCCCCCCCCCCCAGGAAGGGTCACAGCCCGGGTTGGTCAAACAACCAGGTCTTCAAATCATGGCGGAAGGTGCGGAGGTCAGGGGCCAGGCAGAGCCCCAAGGGGAGTTGGTTCCAGAGGTCAGGGGACGCGACAGAGTAGGCTCGTCGTCGGGGGACCGCCAGCCGGCATTGGCCCACCGACGGGACCCCAAGGAGTCCTTGCCTATGTGCTCGCACAGGGCGGTTGGTATTCAATGTCGGCAGGAGTCGCTCCCTTAAATATTGAGGACCCATGTCATGAAGGATTTTGTATGGTAAAACTAAAACCTTGAATCTCACCCGGAGCGCAACCGGCAACCAATGCAGGCAGCGCAGGAGGGGGGTAATATGGGAGAATTGGGAGACTCCCATCACCACCCGTGCCGCCGCATTCTGCACCAGCTGCAATCTCCGGATGGTATGCAAGGGCAGTCCTAAGTAGAGGGCGTTGCAGTAGTCGAGTCTAGAGGTAACAAGGGCATGAGTGACTGTGCGCAGGGCATCTCGGTCCAGAAATGGGCGTAGTTGACAAACAAGGTGGAGTTGGGCAAAGGCCCCCCTGGCAACGGCCCCCACCTGCTCCTCCAACTGGAGCCGTACATCCAGGAGGACCCCCAAATTCCGCGCCCTATCCACAGGGGGCAACACCGCTCCCCCATGGCCAAAGATGGATATTCCTGACTGGGCCGAGATGCCGGTATGCACAGCCACTCAGTCTTGGCCGGGTTGAGTCGAAGCATGTTCCCGCTCATCCAAATCCGTACCGCATCCAAACACTGGGTCATCAGGGAGAGGGCATCACTGATCTGGTTTGGGGTGGAGATGTACAGCTGGGTGTCATCTGCATACTGGTGGAATCTCACCCCAAAACCACGGATGATCTCACCCAGCGGCTTCATGTAGATGTTAAATAGCAGAGGGGACAGAACCGGCCACTGAGGGACCCCACAAGAGAGCATCCTCGGGGTCGACCTCTACCCCCCCTGCCAATACCGATTGCGACCACCCCGAGAGGTAGGTGGTGAACCACCGAAACACAGTGCCCCCCACTCCCAACCCCTCGAGGTGTCGCAAAAGGATACCATGGTTGATGGTATCAAAAGCCGCTGAGAGGTCTAATAGGACCAGGACAGAGGAAAAACCCATGTCCCGAGCCCTCCAGAGATCATCCATCAACGTGACCAATGCCGTCTCCGTGCTGAAACCAGGTTGGAAGCCCGATTGATATGAATCCAGGTAGTCCGCTTCATCCAGGAAGAGTGGAAACTGCTGAGCCACCACACTCTCAACAACCTTCGCCAAAAAGCGAAGGTTGGAAACTGGACGGAAGTTGTCTAACACGGTCGGGTCCAGGGCAGGCTTCTTCAGGAGCAGTCTCACCACCGCCTCCTTCAAGGCTGAGGGAAAAACACCCTCCCTTAGTGATGCGTTGACGACTGCCCGGAGCCAACCGCAGGTGGCCTCCCTGGCGGCATAAGTCAGCCAGGAAGGACACGGGTCCAACAAACATGTGGTGGAACTCAGCCGCCACATAGTCCTGTCCACTTCATCCTCGGAAACAAGATCGAACTCATCCCAGATCACACTGGCCAGACTACTTGTATCCCGTTCCTCAGACCACTGCAAATCGGAGGACAATCCGCTCCGAATCCGGGCAATCTTGTCCGACAGATATTGACCAAATTCCTCAGCCCTTCCCCGCAGCGGGTCCTCCCCCTCCCCCGTACGAAGGAGAGAGCGGGTAGCCCGAAACAGGGTGGCTGGGTGGTTATCTGCGGACGCTATGAGAGCAGAGAGATAAGACCTTCTCGCCGCTCTCATAGCTACCAGGTAAGTCCTAATATGGGCTCTTAGCTGGGCTCGATCGGACTGGGAGCGGGTGGACCTCCACCTGCTCTCTAACCCCCTCCGATGGTGTTTCATCTCCCGGAGCTCCTCCGTATACCAAGGAGCCATCCGGGATCCATGATGTGTGAGGGGACACATGGGGACAACCCTGTCGAGGGCATCCGATGCAGCCTGTTGCCAAGCAGACGCCAGATCCTCGACAGAGCTGTGGGCAAGGGAAGAGGGAAGAAACCCCAGTTCCGCCTGGAACCTCTCAGGGTCCATCAGGCGCCTGGGGCGGAACCATCTAAGTGGCTCCTCATCCCAGCAGTGGGGGGCGGCCTGTTGGAAGACCAGCCATAGGAGAGTGATCAGACCATGGAACGGGCAATGCCGTAAAAGTGGCTTGCCCTCTGTCACTACGCCACTGCTCAGAGACAAAAACTAGGTCAAGAGTGTTTCCCCCCTCATGAGTCGGGCCCTGAATTAATTGGGTCAGGCCCATGGCTTCCATAGAAGCCATGAATTCCTGGGCCAAACCCAATGCTCCCCCAAGGGAGGGCAGATTGAAGTCCCCCAGGACTATAAGGCCCGGGAACTCCACCGCCACCCCTGAGAGGACATCAAGAAGCCCAGGCAGGGCTGCTGTCACACAGCTGGGGGAAAGGTATGCGAGCAGCAAGCCCACTCGACCATTAGGCCCCCACCTCAGGAGGAGGGTCTCACTCCCGCCTATCTCAGGGACAGTGACCTCCCTTGGAAACAAGGTCTCCTGGATAACCACAGCCACCTCACTGCCCCTTTCCTGGGCCCGCGGCCGGTGCAAAACCCGGAAACCTGGAGGGCACAACTCAACCAGAGGGACACCACCCTCTGGGCCCAACCAGGTCTTGGTGATACAGGCCAGGTCCACAGCCTCCTCCTCAATGATCTCACAGAGGAGGGAGGACTTATTAGCCACGGACCTGGCATTAAAATACACCAGCCTAAGCCCAGGGGTCCCAGTTCCCGTGCCCCCTAGGGAGGAGGCCATAGGGTCGGAGCGAGCGACCGCACAAAGATGGCGGGTGCGCGCTCCCAACACGATATGGCCCTATGCCTCGATGTCTCCTGCCAACCCCAACCACCCTGGGTATCGCGGTCCCCACCTCAGACCCGGGGCCCCGCCGGCCCCCAGTCCCCGCCCCCCCATGAACTGGGCTGCAAAAAGACCCATCCACCGCCCTCACTAACCCCTTAAGACAACCAATTAAAAAATTTAAAAGTTTCCCCTTCCTACCAAATTTAAAATTTAAACCCTTGGTTGCAGCATGCTACCACTCAGCCTGGGATTCTGGTTAAGTTGCTGCGGTCATAAGTCAAGTCACCATGTGACCGGACTCGATTTTACAACCATTTTTATGATGGCTGTTAATTATCATGGTCATTAAGAGAACCATGCGATCATAAATTCGAATCTAGCCAGAAAATGCCCAAAAATGTCATAAACTGTGATCACATGACCACAGGACACCAACACTGATTGTAAATGGGAGCCAGTTGCCAAGCACCCAAATTGCACTCACATGACTGCAGGGGCAGTGTGGCAGTCATAACTTTGAAGACAACTGGTAGCTTTTTTGAGTCCATCATAACTTTGAACTGTTGTTGAACAACCGGTCCCAAGTTGGGAACTTCCTGTACTTTTCTGAATTTGAACCTGTATGCATTCGGCTCTGACCTCCTGAGAATGAGTGCATCACTTGGAAGCTGTATTGATGTGCCTGACTCATATTCAAAGACAGAGACTCCTTCAAAATGTTTTGAGGCCTTCCCCTCCACCCCCCAAAGAAGTTTCCATTTTCTGCAGAGAAGATCTAAAGGGGGGAAAGATGCTCTCCAAATCTCATTCCCCCATTTTGGGGGGATTTTGCAGTAGATCTAGAAATGGTGCAAGATGAAGAACCCCCCCCTTCTTCCACAGTAATTATGATACAACCAAATGGGAAGCCCCCCCACAACAGTCCCCCCAAAAGAAAATCTCAAGGTCATAGTTAGCAAAGATAATGCAATGGAATGGAAGGTTTTTGAATTTCTACAATGAAAGTTTCTGGATATAAACTGACTAGGACCACGTTGATTTTCTTTTCTTGGCTTTTCTCCTGAAATTTCGATCAAACATTTGCAAGACAAGAGCTGGCATTAGGTTAGGGCAGGGGCCCCCAAACAAGAATTCTCTGGGAGTTGAAGTCCACAAGTCTTAAAGTTGCCAAGCTTGGAGACCTCTGGGTTAGGGTATCAATGGCATACATAGGCACTGCAACATTTAGATGTCACAGGATTGGGATTTGGAGTTCTCCAGCCATTGCTACAATTCCTCCTTTGACCAGTTTCAGTGCAAGAGAACAGACTCCCTAGAATGAACAGATTGTGCCCCTAGCTTCTTACACAAGGCAGAAAAGATATTTCATATCCTTTACTATTTCATTTATTACCTTTTCCCACATTCGGCAGTAGCCAAGGGGACAGTGGGGAAAATGATTAATTGTGGAGAGTATTCACACTCCAGAAGATACCCAGGCCATGGATGGGAAAGTTTAATGCTTGGTTTTAGGGCACCAAATAGAACCAAATCTGTTAGCCCCAAATCTGAACGAAATGGGAATGTTTTCTAATTAGTAGAAAAGCAGCGTTGCCTTAATCTCCAGCCTGAATCATCACCTGTGACCACCTGCCCTGTGAGGAGGAACACAGAGTGCTGCCCAGGAAGGAGGAAGAAGTGGTAAATAGCTGGAAAAGACCCCACCAGCAGAATGAAAATGGGACCCCCAACCTTCTCAGTCCTTGGCATTAGCTTACTTTCTTTGAAGCACCCCCTTTGGTCCGCTAGGGACAAGTGGTTTTAACAGGTCTTCCAGTCATTTTTCCAAGTTCTCCGGCAATTGCCAATTCAGGGAGGGTGAAGGTGAGTTCACTGCCTTCTCCCCATGGGTTGTCCTGTGTGTGACTGCAACAGTGGGCGAAGACTCCCTCTGTTCCCAACTTCCCCAGTGCTGGGCGGAAACACTCTTGTACTCAACGGCCATTGTCCCATCATCTTGCTCAGTGTAGACCCGGGCCTCCAGCTGGACAGGATATGATCCTTGGCATTCCCAGGTAGCTGTGATTCCTGCTGGCTCATCCCCTTGCACTGCAATGTCAGGAATGAGGGGCACCTGGGCATCGGGGGCAGATGAGCAGCAAGACCTATCCTCTACCCAGGAAGCTGCATGAGATCCACGCTGCCAGTCCCCAGGTTTGCTCTCTGCTTGGGCCTCACCACTGGATGTAAGTTCTGGCTCATCAAAGCTCACCTCCTGAACGGCTTCCTGTTTTTTGAAAGAGTCCCGGCGCTCAGATAAATTCAGCCGCCGCATCACCACCACTTCGTGGTCTCGATCATGACGTTCCTCAGACCAGTCCCGGAGTCGAGAAATACCAGCATCTCCCAGGGTGACCATGCCACTCTCCCTGGCACCTCCATTTCCCAAGCTGGGCGTCTCCAGGGCAAGCTTTCGGCTGCCAACCACTTTTTCAGCAAGGGAAGTAGGGATTTTCTCTGTTGACTGGACTCGTTTGAGAAGTGGGGAACGGGAGCTGTCTGCACTGCGAGGCCGGGACACTTGACGGACCATGGTAGGCGGAGACAAAGTCTTGCCTTGGAACGTCTGGACGTTTTTTGTAAACAACGGAAGTGGGGAAGGGGATCTTTGGGGGGAAGGAGGTTGGGGGACAGAGGAAGGAGTGCAGGCCAATGGAGAAGGTGGGATGCTGCTGGTTGACTTGCGGCGCCCAACCTTGTAGCGATGACTGTTGACTTTTGGTCCCAAGCCATGTAGGGAACTTGGTCGGATCTGTCCTGCTGGAGAAGTCGGGGTGCTGGAGGATGGAGAGGGACTCTGGGGTGAGACAGAATCTGACAAAAATAGAAGCAATTATATATCTGGTAGCAGGAGATACTTATACCACCGCTGGCTTCTAGGTATGTATCTCAAACTGTTAGCCTAGAATTAGTTCAATCTAAGAACCCTTTAAAAGCCTGATGCATTAATACATGGCTAGAGACACCATTCTCAAATTAATGAGGTATTAATCCTCATGTTTAAAGTTTCAATAAATCAAAAACATTTTCATTAAAAAAGATCCATAAAATAATTATCATCCTATATGGCTTAGGGCAAGGGTCTTCAAACCTGGCAAGTTTAAGACTTGTGGACTTCAACTCCCAGAATTCCTGAGCTAACATGACTGGAGGAGGAATTCTGGGAGTTGAAGTCCACAAGTCTTACAGCTGCCAAGTTTGAAGACCCCTGGCTTAGGGACTAGATATATTCAAGTCCACTACTCTGAAATGAATGTACCTGTTCAGTTGGATTATGGAAAGAAACCTCGTTGAGAGTTCCATCACTGAGGGAATTTTATCTACAAAACCCCATGACTGGGCCTTCTCAGTGATGGCACCTCTTGTCCTTTTTCTTGTTTTGTTCTGTCACTTGGTTTTTGTTTTTGTTTTGCATCTGCATTGTTTTTAATGCATTGTCTTTTCTTAAAAATCACTTTGTGGTAGAGCGGCATGGAATCTTATTATTATGATGATGATGCATATACTGTTACTTCACAACAGGGTGTGTTTTTATGAACTTTTTAAAAATAAATCAAGGAGCCTATATGGTTTCTTTTTTCAAGCAGCTGGGCTTTGCTTGCTAAGACTTCTCCACTTTGATAAAGAAGATAAAACTGTTAATAATAGACATTAAGATTAACCTTTTGGTCAAAGTAAAGAAGAAATCTGAGGAGTCTAACTTTTCTTTTCAGTAATTAACTCACAGTTACAGCAGGAAACAAAGTCTAAAGCTTTACTCTTTAATGAAAGTAATCATTTAACCTGCAGTTTGAGAAGAGAGTCCTATAAAGCAACAGGATGTATTGATAAAATCTGGAGCAACTGGAGCGTAATAGCTGAATAAATGTAAATGCTAAAGTTCTTAATAGGAATTACTTCCAAAAAGCTTCCCATCAGTTACTTAAAGACAAGTTTGTTTAGTGTCCATTCAAAGTTACAAAAAAAGTGAAAAAAGTGACTTGTGACTGTTTTTCACACTTACCACTGTTGTTACCACCCTTGGTCATGTGATCAAAATTCAGACGCTTGGCAACTGATTCATATTTGTGACGGTTGCAGTGTCCTGGGCTCATGTGATCCCTTTTTGTGACCTTCTGACAAGCAAAGTCAATGGGGAAGCCAGATTCACTTAACAACCGTGTGACTAACTTAACAACCATGGCAGGAAAGTTCATAAAACAGGGCAAAATTCACTTAACAAATGCCTCACTTAGCATTAGAAATAGACTCAACAATAGTGGTAAATCAAGGATTACCTGTGTGGATTTTTTTACATAAAGGATAATGTGTTCAGTTTGAGTGGAAATGAAAATAAACCAGGTGGTCTGCATAATAGAACTTATAATTTTAGGGACAAAATAATAACAATAGCACTTGAGACTTATACACCACTTCATTGTGCTTTACTGCTCTCTCTAAGTGGTTTACAAATGTCAACTTGTTGCCCCCAACAATCTGGGTCCTCATTTTACCAACCTTGGAAGGATGAAAGGCTGAGTCAACCTTGAGCCGGTGAGAATCGAACTGCTGGTGGTCGGCAGAGTTAGCCTGCAATACTGCATTCTAACCACTGTGCCACCACGGCTCTTATAACTTTTATTCATCACAGCAGATGTAGCTGATGAAGAAGTCTAGGTGGGAAAAGAACTGTGGGAGATTCACAAGATCCTACCTGGAATGAAATCCGGGACAGGGCTGCGGCAAGAAGCGGTAGATCCAGGGGATGAGCTGTGTGTTGGGGATCCAGGAAGGCTCTCACTGGATGAGAGAGAATGATGGAGCCCGGAGGAAAAGCTGCGGCTGGTGTGCAGAACGGAAGTTTGCTTTGAGATCTTCTTGAATAGGGATTTCCGTCTAGGAAGGAGCGGGGGAAGGAGGAGGGGAGAAGGACACTTGCTAAGGGTTCCAAAATCTGAAGAAGTAGGCTGAGACTTACCAGAATGACAGTTGATTTGAGGTTTCATTTATCAGCTGTAGCTTGATGTAGACTTCAAATGATTGTCCTTTCCTACTCAACCAGTTTTAGCATCAACAGATAAAACATCACTGAAGCAAGAACACAAGGGGAGGGAGAATTTCTTGTGGTGAGGGGATGTATTTTTATTCTATTTTACGAGATTGGAGCTCCAAGGATTACAGGGGTGTGGCTGAATCACCGCAGCTGACTCAGTGGATAAGAGTCTCATGAGATTTTATATACAGTGGTACCTTGGAACACAACTGCTTTGAAACTCTTCAAATTTGGCACTCAACACGTTTTGATGTGAAAATTTTGCCCTGGTGCTCATTGTTTGTTTGGTACTCAGTGCACAAGCTAGAACCTGTCACTGTCAGTTGCCTTGTGATTCACTACATTATTTCTTATCAGAAAAAAAAAAGTTTGGTACTCTTTTTTGGTACCTCCCAGAATCAATTAACAAGTACCAGGGTACTACTGTATTTATTTTCAGAATATTTAGGAATAATGCTGACAATCTCTGCAAAAATCAGCATTCTGCTGCCAAGTTTAAGGAGAAATGTAGAAGGCCTCAGGGGGCTCTCAGAAAAAGTGGGATGATGTTCAGGTATCTTGTAGCTTGCCAAGAACAAGTATAGGTAGAAGAAGAAGTGGGTCAACTCACAAACTATGAAAGACCTTCCTTACTGGATTAAGATGATGACCAGGCTCTGTTCCAACAACAGATAGGTGTGTAGATAGATAGATAGATAGATAGATAGATAGATAGATGATAGATAGATAGATAGAGATAGATAGATAGGCAGGCAGGCAGGCAGGCAGGCAGGCAGGCAGGCAGAATGGAAGGGAAGGGAAGGGAATGGAAGGGAAGGGAAGGGAAGGGAAGGGAAGGGAAGAGAAGAGAAGAGAAGAGAAGAGAAGAGAAGAGAAGAGAAGAGAAGAGAAGAGAAGAGAATAACAGAGTTGGAAGGGACTTTGGAGGTCTTCCAGTCCAACCCCCTGCTTAGGCAGGAAACCCTATACCATTTCACACAAATGGTTATCCAATCTCTTCTTTAAAACTTCCAGTGTTGGAGCATTCACAACTTCTGCAGGCAAGTTGTCCCACTCATCCAAAGCACCGGGCCTCACCCAAATTCCAAGCTCGCCTTAGCTACTTCCCTCAATTCAACACCAGTTAACTATTAAGGTCCTTGCTTGATCCCGGCCACCTACTTGTCTTGGCTGTCCCGTTTGCGATTCTTCTTACACCGGCGGGCCATCCGTGTCCTGCAACTATTCTTGCGAGCAGGGCCCACTTTGATGCTAGTGTTCTCCAGGGCAGTCGTCCTCAGTGACACCTTATTTCCACTCTGCAAGAGGGACACAATGGAGAGCTGTTGGACTCTCCCAAAAGGCCATCCTTGAAAGGATACGCCCCCACCACTCACAGAAACGCTATGGATAGAACACGTTCACATTACAGGTAATCCTCGCATTACAACCATTTGTTTAGCAATTGTCTGAATTACAATGGCACTGACTTTTACAATGGATCCTCGCACTTATGACCGTTGCAGCATGTCTCCGGACACATGATCAAAATTCAGGCACTTGGCAATCAGCATGCATTTATGATGGCTGCAGTGTCCTGGGGTCGTCTGATTGCCATTTGCAACTTTCCCAGCCAACGTCTGACAAGCAAAATCAATGGCCAAATTCGCTTAATGACCATATGATTCACTTAACTGCAGTGATTCCCTTAACAATTGTGGCAAACAATGTCATAAAATCAGGTGCAACTCACTTAATAACAGCTTTGCTTAGCAAATTCTAGTTCCAATTGTAGTTGTAAGTTGAGGACTACCTGTTTTGGACCAAGCAGAATAAGGGTGCTTGGAAATTACTTCTGAAACCCATTTTGTTTTGAAATTTTCATTGATATCTTTTGTAAGGCATTCCATCAGCTGGCATCTCAACAGTTTTTCAACATTTGTACTTCCTGTAATAGTATTACAGGCAACAGTATTGCAGGCATTATTTGTTATTTTATGATTCTCCTGTTGCATGTATTATAAACCTTCTTTGTTTATCACAATATTGACTTGTGGTCTTATTTCCGGCTGAAGATACATACCTTCAGCAACAGTTCTACGACATCCATGTGAACCAAACCCAGGACTGACTCCCCATTCACATGAGTGATGAGATCTCCTGCTCGAAGTCCTGCATCATGAGCTGGGCTCCCATCTTCTACATTCTATGATAGAAATAAACAAATAGATCATCATCCATGAATTTTTGTGTGTGCAAAATCCACTAATGTTTGAAAATATTTGCTTGAACAGGAAGGTGGAGAATTAAATATGCAAGTAGCTTTCTCTTTCAGACTTCTCCAGTCATTCCCCTTTTCACTTCATTTGCTCCCAATCCAAGCAGAAAAGACGAGCATCCAGTAAAAACCATGTTTCAGAATTCTAGCTTAGAAATAAAGTGAATTTGGGATTCTGACCTGGTGCACAGCCCATGCACTATTCAGCTACTGCTTTTGATGTCTTTGATTGTCCTTTTTGAAATGTTATTATTCTTTTGTAAACCATTTTGGAAATTTCATGGAGTGAGGAGATTTGAATTTTTAAAACATGCATGTCTGTTATGGGTGAGATTATTAGCCCAGGATCAAAAGTTCTGCTGTAGTTGTATTTTGCAATTAAAATAATAATAATAATAATAATACTGACTTGTATGCTTCTCCCTAAGGACTCAGGGCGGCTAACAATAAAACAAGACCAAATTTACATAAAACAAGTATTAAATATGACAAGTTAGAATAAATAACAACAAAACATTAAAACATTAATTAAAATAATTAAAACAGTAAATTAAAACAGTAAAATCAGATTCATAAGCATATTGAGACCTTAACTTTTACCAGAAGCCTGAGTTGTAACACACACTATACTTCTTCAGATCCTCAAAGAGAAAGTGAACTAACAGAGGTTCAGCACAAGTAGAAGTACCCTAAGATGGAATCCATAAGGCCTTGGTGATTTGTAAGTATTTTGTTGCTGTTTTTCTATTGGGATTGAACTGGAATCCTTTCCTTTCAACCTGTTCTTCATATCCACTTGGTAGAATGCCTGGCCTTGTTTTTGGAAAGGCTGAACCACATTAGGAGTTAAGTAACTCTGCCGTTTCTGTTTTCAGTTATCCTTTTGCTAACAATTACCTGGCTAGGAATTTATGACTAGAAAACCCGCCAAATGTCCTTCAAAAAACCAAAAACCCACATTCCTGATTCTCCTCCAAAATGTTCTCTTTCAGCAAAGTGATTTAGGGAGCAAAAGATGCTTCCTGGTGATTATTAGGAGATTGCAAATCATCCACAGGTCTGCCAAAGTGACAATCCCACTTTGCTTGCTATTGAATTAAAGGATTTCAGTCCCAAAGATAGGGAATGACATTTTCTATCTGAAGTTCTAAGATCAGTTACAGTAGAGCGCTAAACTGGAAGCTGAATTATCTGGTCTACAAGCCCCCCTTTAATTCTATGGTTCTTAACAAATCATACAAAGCAATGTTCTTTTTAGGTTATTAATAAAACCTCAATGGCTGGATTCATGCCTTAATGTAAGCCAAACAGCTATATTCACTCCCCATTCAAGCACAACACTTTATGGCTTAACTTGTGGTTGCTTTCTCTCACATTATTAATCATTATTTCTGTAACTTTGTTTAAACAAATTTTAGGGACTTAATCCACATATAAAGCTAGGCTAGGATGAGGCATTACCAAATGCCTACCCTGAATCTTAGTAACATCCATGCCTACATTATGATTTTAAACAGCCCTGAACTAAGTAATCCTAACTAGCTTTCCTATGTCCCCAAATTCTTTTTCCATCATCTTCAATCAACCTGAAAGAAAAGTGTGTGGTCTTGGCTTACCCAAACCATGTGGTGCACAGTGTAAACATCGCTGTCGCCCATGTAGACACGGATGGCCCTCAGTGAGAAGCCATATTTCTTCCCCGAGCTGTAGATGACAATGGGAGGCCGCAGACTGGAGCCACCAAGCATGGAGTCCCGACTTGGGGAAGAGTCACGGGATGAAGGATTGGAAGAGAGGGAACGGGGTGAAATGGGACTCCTGAGAACAGCCCCACTAAAGTCATCTGTTAAAAAAAAGGAAGAGGGAGGCCCAATGATAAGGGTGAGCTAACTAAATTACAGTATTACCAATCTCCAAAGGAAAATAAGCAAGCAGATAATGGAAAACTTTCTTTTTTCTCTTTCTCACTGCATTTCTGTATCACCAATATTTCCAAAACATGCAAAAAGAAAAAAGAAAGAAAGGAAAAAGAAAAAAACCAAACCCCTGCATAACAACTCAAAAGTCCGAAAAAAATCCCTTACAGGTAGTCCTTGACTTACGACCACAATTGAGCCCAACATTTCCATTGTTAAGCAAGACAGCTGTTAAGTCAATTTTGCCCCATTTTATGACTTTTCTCGCCACCGTTGTTAAGTGAATCACTGTAGTTGTTAAATTAGTAACAGAGTTGTTAAGTGAACCTGTCTTGCCCATTGACTTTCCTTGTCAGAGGGTCACAGATCTCATGATCCTGGAACATTACAACCATCCTAAATAAATGCCAGTTGCCAAGCATCCAAATTTTGATCAGGTGACCATTGGGATGCTGCAACAGTCATAAATGTGAAAAATGGTCGTACGTCACTTATTACAGTGCCATTGTAACTTTGAATGGTCACTGAACTACAATAATAGAATAGAATAGAATTCTTTATTGGCCAAGTGTGATTGGACACACAAGGAATTTGTCTTGGTGCAAGTGCTCTCAGTGTACATAAAAGAAAAGATACATTCGTCAAGAATCATAAGGTACGACACTTAATGATAGTCATAGGATACAATAAGCAATCAAATCATACTAGGAAACAGTCAATATAAATTGTAAGGATACAGGCGACAAAGTTACAGTCATACAGTCACAAGTGGGAGTGGATGGGCGATAAGGAGTGATGAGAAGATAAGTGATTATGATTCCTCCCCATCCATGCAATCTTTCTAATGGTACTTTTTATAATCAGCCTTTTTTAAAATAAAAGGAAAATGCACAAAAGGCTCTCCAGCCGCTCTCTCGCCATTCCTTGGTTGCATTTACAAGCTCCCATTAAGGCTCTTAAAGCATTTCTCAGATATCTGGAACTCAGTGCGACCGCAGTGGTGTGTTTAGCCCTGTTTTATCCGCTTCTGCACTGCTAGAACCACTTGTGCAGGGAATAGATCAGGAATTAGTCGTCCCACTGACCTGAATTCATGATAAGCGATAATGCAGAAACCGAAGCTGATTTTGGCACTCTGCCACTGCAAGATGCTGGCTGCTTCCCTGCAGAATCCTTGTGGAGCCGATAACTGCCCTCACGGTCCAAACATCTTGAGGTAGAGCTCTTAGTACCTGTGCTGTTGCTCCTGAGACGGACACGGTTCAAGCTGGCCAGGTCAGCTAGAAGGAAAAGAAAGGGACCTTTAGCATCCTGTAGCTTTGGGATAGGATATTTGAATTCGGAAGGTCCCAAGACCTGCTCTCATTTCCATGTGGAGTTGGAGAAGATCTGTCTGAAATGCTGCAGAGCCACTACTGGTCACTGTAAACCAGTGTTTCTCAATCTTGGCAACTTTAATGGCGTGGACTTCAACGCCCAGAATTCCCTAGCCAGCATGCTTGCTGGAGAATTCTGGGAGTTGAAGTCCATGCCTCCTAAAGTTGCCAAGACTGAGAAACACTGCTGTAGACAATTGCACGTTTGATGGAACTAAGATCTGAGTTTGTATCTGGGTTAACTAAACATGCTAAATCCTAACCCCAAATTCACCCAACACAATTCCTGTATTCACATCACATACCATTCTCAAACCAACAAATATGTATGCAATGGCTTGATTCTTTCCACCAATGCCAGTTTAGTATTCGAGGAAGTTGGGTTGCTTGGGATTCAGCTCGTTGTGGGAACCAGGCAATCACATCAGGGCATTGTACTAAGCCATCAGAATGGTGGGGTTGCTGTTTATTTATCTAGGTTAAGAATGTTATGTGGGAATGGAAGTTAAATTTGGTTAATTCAGGTTGATGGTTTAATAGGCTGTGGGAACCCTTTTGGTATAAAGCAGAATCTTGCATTTTCCCACATTTATCCTGGCCCTCTTCTTCCTCTCTTACTTTCATTGATCTCTGGGGCACAGAAAAATTCTCTCATTCTTTGCAAAAGGTCACTACTCTTAAATTAAACCAATTAAAAAGCTAAATCGAGTCACCAAATAGAAAGCTCATATTCAGAAACAGTCTATCTCCACACATACTAGCTGTGGAAGATAAAGTTTGAAAATAGTTCACGAAACCAGTTTCATCTAGTGCAGAGGTCTCCAAACTTGGCAACTTTAAGACTTGTGGATTTCAACTCCCAGAATTCTCCAGCCAGCATAGCTTTTATAGAAGGAAGAAAGTGCATTGGATGTGTTTGCCACTTGGACTATTTGTAAAAGTAATAAATGCAGGATACAGATATAAACAATCAAATAAATACCCCCACAGAAGCCACAATTATTAATAAGATATATCAATGCGCAGAGATGGACAGATTAACAAAATTATTGAAGGATATAGAAGAATAATATTATAAAATGTGGCAAATGTTGCTGCCATTGTGAGCTTCACCCAGGAAGGTATTCAGAAATATCTTGCTCTCACCTGCCAGCGTTGAGCCCTTACTGGGTGTCCTTGGTGCTGCCATCTCAGAATCCCCAACGACAAACTTGGGGCGCTCCTTTTTGGCTGTCCCCCGGCAGGGGCTCTCATCCTCAGAGGACAAGGCAAACCTGGGCATCGCTTCTAGGCTGCAGGTGCTGCTCAGGACGGCAGGACTGCGGCTGAATTCTTGACGGAAGGAATGGACAGTGGAGCCACAGGAGGTCCAGGCACGAAGCCTGCATGAGAGACAGAAAGAAAAATGGAGGACATCTGCAGGGAGATAACTATGGAAGACTTCCTTGCAAAGCAAACATATCCCCTCTATGGAGGACGGTCCACTACTTTCTTTTCTAGTTTGTTTATGTGTTAATCAAACTTGTATTATCTAACTGTCCTTCTCTATCTGAGATAGGAAGGTAAAGGTAAAGGCTCCCCTCGCACATGTATGCTAATCGTTTCTGCCTCTAGGGGGCGGTGCTCATCTCCGTTACAAAGCCAAAGAGCCAGCGCTGTCTGAAGACGTCTCCGTGGTCATGTGGCCGGCATGACTAAACGCCGAAGGCGCACGGAACGCTGTTACCTTCCCACCAAAGTGGTCCCTATTTTTCTACTTGCATTTTGTATGTGCTTTCGAACTGCTAGGTTGGCAGAAGCTGGGACAAGTAACGGGAGCTCACTCCATTACTTGGCCCTAGGGATGAGATAGTAACTCATTCAAAACAATTCAGCGAACTTGGAAGACTTGAACATGTCTCTTCCCAGTCCTGCGTTCTAGCTACTACAGCACGCAGCACTCGTGGAAGTACACAAACACTGCAAGATGAACCACGAACAGAGTAACAAGGTCGGACCACACTTTCCTCCTTCGCCTCTTCTGGTGCCAAAACCGAGCTTGCCCTTTGGAATTTTGAGGAAATGAAAGAAACTCAGGAAGCTCCCTAAGTTGTGCAAAGTCCTTCCACCACTCCATTTTGAAAAGACCAGGTGTGATCCTATCTGCTCACCTAGTCTCCGTCTTAGTTATCTGGCTCTTCTCCTCATCTCCAGAGCTGTGATCCGCCCTCTCGGCTCTGTCTTCTTTGTCCTCACCATGGCCCTGCTCAGAAGACGTGAAACTGAGGGTGGAGGAGTTAGCCAGATATTCACAACTGCTGTAAACCTGGGAAGTGGGGAAGAGAGGAAGAAGAAAAATCAGTTGGATACAGGACATACTTATTCTTGTTCCATAGCCAGCAACTGGAGACTGGAGGCTAAAACATATGAAGAACGGTTGCAGGAATTGGGTATATCTAGTTTAGTGGAAAGAACGACTAGGGGTGACACGGTAGCCGTCTTCTAATATCTCAGGGGCTTCCACAAAGAAGAATGGGTCAGCTTATTCTCCAAAGCACCTGAAGGCAGGACAAGAAGCAATGGGTGGAAACTAATCAAGGAGAGATCCAACTTAGAAATAAGGAGAAATTTCCTAACAGTTAGAACAATTAATCAGTGGAACGACTTGCCTCCCGAAGTAGTAGGTGCTCCAATACTACAGGTTTTTAAGAAGAGATTGGACAATCATTATTATTTTATTATTATTATTATTATTATTATTTATTAATTCACATTTATATGCCGCCCTTCTCCGGAGACTCAGGGCGGTTTACAATCTTTGGAGCACAATCTAGTGTGCTCAGCAATAGCCTTCATTCTATTGTATACGCCTGCTTATTACTAGGGCTTTTTGCCCCCCAAGCAGCATTTTTACAAAGTCAGCTTATTGCCCCCAACAATCTTGGGTCCTCAATTTACCTACCCCGGGGGGATGGAAGGCTGAGTCAACCTTGAGCCTGGTGGGATTCGACCCTGCACTAATTGCAGGCATCTGGATCTAAGTGCCAGGTGTTTAACAGCCTGCACCACCAAGGCTGTCTTAATCATTTGTCTTAAATGGTATAAGGCTGTGATGGCGAACCTGTGGCACGCAGAGCCATTTGTGCCGGCACGCGAGCTGCAGGAAAATTTACCTCACTGTGCATGTGCGTGCCTCACAGCTGATTTTCGGCCAGTTTGAGGCCTTTTTTTGGAAAAACAGGGAAAACAGGAAGTGATGAAACGGGGCTAGATTTCATCCTACAAAGCTTGTGGAAGCCTGCAGAAGCCTTCCTCAAGGCTTTGGGAGGCCGAAAAGCCTCAAACTCACCGAAAATAAACTGTGAGGCACAGTGCAGGTAAGGGGGGAGGGTTTGCGTGCGCATGCGTAGGGGACGTGGGGGGGGGGTGCACACATTGCCTTCTGGGTGCTGGCACGTGAGCGCGAGCGTGCCAGCGCGCGCACAATTTTTGGCACAGGAGCCCAAAAAGGTTAGCCACCACTGGTATAAGGTTTCCTGCTTGAGCAGGAGGTTGGACTAGAAGACCTCTAAGGTCCCTTCCAACTCTGTTATTCTGTGCTTAAGAATAGCTTTGCAATCAATGAGAATATCACCCCAAACCTCCTCCTTCTCTGTGCAGTTCAAGTGGCCCCCATGTTTACCAGCAATGAAGCTGGAAATTTTCTGGCAAACTTCCCCAAAAAAGCCCCTTCCCAACCTTGCTGAAACGATGGGAGCAGGAAGAAAACTGACGAATCTCCGCACAGGATTCCTCATCCTGGGTTTTCTCATCATCAGAGCCCAAATGCCGGTAGCGCTCTGAGCGAGCTGGAAGAAAGGGAAGGTTGAAGAAAAGGAACTCAGACCTTTACCAAATCTGCCCTGTTTAGGAGCTGCTATAGGTGTACGGTGGCCTTCTTCATAGTCTCTAGAGGCATTGGGGCTCTACCTAGAATTCTCCAGCTAGCTAATCAGCCAGCAAACCTCTAGTTATGCTATTTGTAAAATTATGGGAATGTCAATGTAGAGAGCACCAAGTTGTAGAAGACTGCTTTTAAGCAGTGAAACAGTCCCAAGGGCAGCCCCCATCTCAATCTTTCAGAGCCCCTTCTGGGATTCAGGGTTGCAACTTGACCATTCAATCGGTACAGCCCTCCCCATCCTTTGTCTCTTCATCTGGGATGCCTTACTGTCAAAGTAACTGGTGTCATCTTCAGCCTCCAGCTGGGGGATAAACTCAGCTTTCTGCCTCAGCAGCCCATTCCAATCCAGATGCTGGAAGAAGGGATGGTACTTCACCTCACGAGCGCCTCCTAGAGGTGGGAAAGAAGGAATCCAAGTCACAGAGAGCTGATCACTGGGGCAGGGGAGCCATAACGTCTCAACTTGTGCCACAGCTTTAAGTACAGGTAGTCCTTGACTTAACGACAATTGGGACCAGAATTTTTATTGCTAAGGAAGATGGTTTTCAGTGAATCGTGCCCAACTTTTTTGCCATGGTTGTTGTTGTTGTTGTTGTTGTTATTGTTATTATTATTATTATTATTGTTGTTGTTATTATTTTATTAGACTTGTATGCCGCCCTTCTCCCAAAGGACTCAGGGCGGCGAACATATAAAAAGAAATATATTTACAATAAAAAGATATTAAATAAAGAACAAGTCTATAAATACAAGAAACATTAAAACAGTTAAAATTACGGTAGTAAACAGTAATATTAAAACAAACCTGCCCCCAGGTCAATCCAGGCCGGCCTGCTGAAACAGCCAAGTCTTTAGGTCTCGACGAAAGGAGCGGAGATCAGGGAGCTGATTCCATAGGGCGGGCGCTCCCACAGAAAAGGCCCTAGCCCTGGGAACCGCCAGCCAACAATGCCTGACCGACGGTATTCCCAGGAGGCCCCTCCTGTGGGAGCGCACGGGGCGATCGGAATGTGATACTGGCAGGAGGCGTTCCCTCAAGTACCCTGGACCCAAGCCATTTAGGGCTTTATAAGTTGTTACTAACACCTTGAAGGAAACCCGGAAGGCAACCGGCAACCAATGCAAGTCGCGCAGGAGGGGTGTAACATGGGAGTATCGGGATACCCCCATCACAGCCCGCGCGGCCACATTCTGCACCAGCTGCAACCTCCGAGTAATCTGCAAGGGTAGCCCCATGTAGAGAGCATTGCAGTAGTCAATTCTGGAAGTGACGAGCGCATGAGTGACCGTTCGAAGGGCATCTCGGTTCAGGTAAGGGCGGAGCTGGCGAACCAGCCGAACCTGGGCAAAAGCCCCCCTGGCCACAGCTCCCACTTGCTCCTCCAGATTGAGCCGTGCATCCAGGAGGACACCCAGATTCCTCGCCCTATCCACGCGGGGTAACACCTCCCCCCCCATGACCAAAGATGGCACATCCACTGAGCACCGAGATGCCGGTAAGAACAGCCACTCAGTCTTGGCCGGGTTAAGTCGGAGTCTGTTACTCCCCATCCAGGCCTGCACCGCCTCCAGGCATTGGGACATCACCGAGAGAGCATCACTGATCTGGTCTGGGGTGGAGATATACAACTGGGTATCATCTGCATATTGATGATACCTCACCCCGAAACCTCGGATGATTTCACCCAGCGGTTTCATGTAGATATTAAACAGGAGAGGTGAGAGAACAGACCCCTGTGGCACCCCACAAGTGAGGGGCCTTGGGGCGATCTCTGCTCTCCTGCCAACACCGACTGCGGCGGCCGAGAGGTAGGAGGAGAACCACCGCAAAACGGTGCCCCCCACTCCCAACCCCCGGAGCCACCGCAGAAGGATACCATGGTCAATGGTATCGAAAGCCGCTGAGAGATCTAAAAGGACCAGGACAGAGGAAAAACCCCTGTCCCGAGCCCTCCAGAGATCATCTACCAGTGCGAGCAATGCTGTCTCGGTGCTGTGTCCGGGCCTGAAACCTGATTGGTACAGGTTGAGATAATCAGTTTCCTCCAGGAACAGCGGAAGCTGTTGAACCACCACGCTCTCAACAACCTTCGCTAAAAAGCGAAGGTTGGAGACTGGATGGTAGTTGTTCAAAACGGTTGGGTCCAGAGCAGGCTTCTTGAGGAGGGGGTCTCACCACCGCCTCTTTCAAGGCGGCGGGAAAAAACCACTCACTCAAAGAGTTGTTGACAACTGCCTGGAGCCAACCACGTGTAACCTCCCTGGAGGCATAAACCAACCAGGAAGGACACGGGTCCAATAAACACGTGGTGGAAGACAGCCTCTGCATGATCCTGTCCACTTCATCCAGGGAGACAGGGTCAAACTCAACCCAGATAGGATCCACAAGACTCATCGCCACTCCATCATCCAAACCCTGCCAATCGGAGTCCAAGCCGGCCCGAATCTGAGCGATCTTATCCGCCAGATGTAAACTAAATTCCTCTGCTCTGCCCAAAGGTCCCCCTCTCCTCCAAATGCAGGAGGGAGGGAGTGACCCTAAACAGGGCCGCATCATCTGCGGACGCGATCAGAGTGGAGAAGTAAGCACATCTCGCTGCTCTAATCGCTTCCAGGTAAGTCCTAATATAGGCTCTTAGCTGGACACGGTCAGACTCGGAACGACTGGTCCTCCACCTGCTCTCCAGGCATCTCCTCCGCTTCATCCCCGAAGCTCCTCCAAAACCAAGGAGCCAAATGAGGTCTGTGGCGAGGGAGAGGCAAGGGGACAACCCGGTCGGCTGCTGCGAGGCCGCCTGTTGCCAGGCGGCCACCAAGGTCTCGACCGGGCTGTGGTCAAGGGAGGTGGGCAAGAACCCCAGGGCTGTCTGAAACCTCTCCGGGTCCATCAGGCCTGGGCGGAACCATCGTGTCGGCTCCTCATCCCAGCAGCGAGGAGCAGCCAATTGGAAGATCAGCCTCAGGAGATAGTGATCTGTCCAAGATAGGGGTAGAGTAACTGGAGATCCACCCCCCAGATCACTACACCACTGCCCCGAGATAAAAACCAGGTCGGCGTGTTCCCCCTCATGGGTGGGTCCCTGAATCACCTGGGTCAGGTCCATGGCTATCATGGATGCCAAGAACTCCCGAGCCAATCCAGACGCCACTCCCAGGGAGGGCAGGTTGAAGTCCCCCAGGACAATAAGCCTGGGGAACTCCACCGCCAGCCCCGAGAGGGTTGCTAAGTGAATCACTGCAATGTTAAATCAGGGGTGTCAAACTCGATGTCATTGAGGGCCATATCATGTTTGTGTTTGATCTTTTTTGGGGGGCGTGGTGAGTGGGTGTGGTCAACATGACGTCACTTGTGTTGGATGGCATCTGTGGTGGCCTGAGTGCTCTGCGAGCAAAAACAGGCTCCTGAGCTCCGTTTTCTGCTGCAACAGCCTCCTGCAACCCTCTGCCAGCAAAAACGGAGCTTGGGAGGGCCATGCGTGGCCCTTGTGAGCTCCGTTTTTGGCTGGGACAGCCTCCTGCTGGTGGAGGCACTGCAGGCCAGTCCTTCGGTATTTTCAGGGAGGCCCCACGGGCCAGATCTAAGCACCCCGCAGACCAAATCTGGCCCCTGGGCCTTGAGTTTGACACCCCTGTGCTAAACGAATCATGCTGTTGTTAAGTGAATCCAGTTTCCTTCATTGACTTTGCTTGTTGGAAGCAAAGCTGGAAAGGTTGCAAATAGGGATCACATGACACCAGGACCCTACATCCATCATAAGTAGTTGGTTATAATGCGTCCAAATTTTGATCACATGACTGTAGGAATGCTGCAATGGTATGAGGACTGTTCAGTGCCGTTCTAACTTCAAGTGATTGCTAAACGTTTTGCATCATTTGAGTCAATGACTACCGGTCAGGACCACTTGTATTGATGCTGTTGTGATACCTGTGCCCAGGCGCTCCAGAGGGCAGTGACGCAGGAGTCGTGTGATCAAATCTTGGGCATCAGCAGGAAGAGCTTCATCCCCCTCAGGCCAAATGATTTCATCTGAAATTAAGGAAGTAAAACCAAGGCAGTTTTGGACGGTGCTCCTTGAAATTTTCCCTACCCCAAAATTTTTCAAAAACTTTGATGGAACATGGAAGTGGGACAGAGCTATTAGAGAAATTCAAGGAGGAAGAAGAAAAGTATCTCAAAAGTTTTTATCGTGTGGCCCAAGTGGAACCTCCCTGCACAGAGGCAGAAAGATCAACGTCACGTAAGAGAAACTCCTGTTTGGATGACCTTTCCTTCCTTAATTTTTCCCTTCTCAGAATTTAGATTATTGGGGGTGAGGGGAGAGCAGTGATCTTTTTTGGTAGATGTAAAGTTGGAAGAACGTAAGGATGTTCTTCTTAACCCACAGAAACATAAAAGTTCCACTCTTAATTCTTAGCCTACCTTAAAATGTAGAACATCTCTAGTGAAGCCCATCTTATGAATAATGAAATACAAAGTAAACTCTGTTCTTACTTTTTCCTTGAGATCAATCATGCTAGCCAGAAATTCACAAGATTGAATTTTTGAATTCTGAATAAATCTCCTTAAGGTTTGACTCTGAAAATGTCAGACATAAGATTTTTATATCTAACTCAGGGTTGAAACGAAAGTTGAAGGGTTGAAATTAGTGCTCTGTGAGTTGTTGGGGTTTTTTTTCTTTTGCAGATGTTCCATTTCCCAAACTAGGTTAACATCATCGGGGCTAGTAAGAAGTAGAGTTTGTTCTCAGTTTATATTCTAGTGGCTTGCCCTGTCAATGTTGATGGGAATGGTCTTGGTAGTTGTTTGGTTGGGCTGTTTATTGTTAGCTTGTTCGGTAGTTCTCTGATTGGAGTATTGTTTATTTCTTGATTGTTGGTCTGATATTAATCTTGGAGTTAACCTATGCTCACCTGGGTGTTGATTGCTGGTGGCGAGGCGTTTTAGTCTTTTTGGCTTGTAGATATTGTTTATATCTATGTGTCTGTTGATGGCTAATTTGTCAAAAAAGTCAGGCTTCTAGAGATTTCTCTAGCACCAAGTCCAACAAGGCCTTTCACAAGGCCTTGTGAAAAACTGGTACAGGGGTGCTATTTGCATAGTTGTGTTAAGATCACCAGTGTTCTGACTTCCTGCTTTATTGCATCCTTGGCATGTTTGGGCAAATACTGTTGGTAAGAAAAAGGCAACTCCTTCATCCCTCTTCTCAAGTCCCAGAGTTTCATCTTCATCAATGCAAATGGCAGAGAAGCTCACCGTTATCAGCCTCTCCCCTCTTCCCTCATCACTACTTCGATTGATGGGAATTTTCCAAACGGTGGCGATGCTCAGGATATTCACATATTCTGAAAGTGCCTAACCAAGACATTGCTATTCAGCAGTGTGTCAGAAGAGAGGAAGAAGGAGGGGGGAAGAGTCATCAAAGCGGCAAATTTTACACTGGGATAATATTCTTTCCGTTCAAGGACAAGCGGAGAGCACTTCAACTCAGCCCTGAAGAAAGGGCCCTGTGAAGTGGGAAGGCAACCCTGCCCCCGTTCTGTCATCTCCAGGGACACATCACATGCTGAGCGAAGGTCACTTTTGTCTTCTCCAGTTCACTGAGTTTATCTAGCGGATTTCTCAAAGGTTCTTTTGTTCCGCCAGGCATCTGGGACTGGCACTGGCTTGACTTCTATAATAAATGGGGCCCTTACTGCTTCGTCATTGAATTTCTCTAGCCTCGTAATTCATCTCCCTTCATTAAGGGAAAGCAAACTTACCACTTATCACTTGCCCAAAGAGTTCCTCTGGAGTGTCACCGAAGAATGGGACGCAGCCGACCAGGAACTCGTAGAGTATTATGCCCATGGCCCACCAGTCCACTGGCTTGCCGTAGCCTTGGATCAGGATCACTTCTGGAGCAATATACTCAGGAGTACCACAGACCTGCAAAGGGACAGAAAACAGCATTCCGCCTGTTTCTGTGAACAAGGAAGTTTCTTCTTAGGGACGGATGGGATCCCTGTCTCCCCCTCAAACCCAGAAAGGGCAAAATCAAGAGAGTGAGGACCTCTTCACATGGGTTTGTGGCTTCTGGTGTTTGGAGGCCCTTTCCTTTGTACCCAGTAAAACAACCTAGTAGGCCTCATTAGAAGACATGCATGTTCCTTGTCATAAGCATCATACCTGTTTATCTACAAACTCTCGGGTGTCCTTCTCAATGTGGCCCTCATAGAGATTGGTAGTCATGTTCATCAAGCCAATCTTGGACAGGCCAAAGTCGGTCAGCTTGATGTGGCCCATGGATGTGATGAGCAAGCTGGTAGAAAGAAAAAGAAAGAAAGAAAGAAAGAAAGAAAGAAAGAAAGAAAGAAAGAAAGGAAGGAAGGAAGGAAGGAAGGAAGGAAGGAGGAGGAGAGAGAGAAAGAAGAAAGAGAGTGAGGGAGGGATGAAAAAAGGAAGGAAGGGAGTTTGAATGATGAAAGGAATCAACCAAATAGTTCAAAACCTGTAAATTTTTTGTTGTATGCTGCCCAGAGTCACTCACTTACAAGATTGACAGCTATATAAATTAGATAAATAAATTTAAAAAACTAGCAACTTTTTAGCCATTTGGGATACTGGCCTCTAATTCTAAAAGTAGAATGTGAGTGGATTTAGTTTTTTTTTTTTAATTACATTTATAGGCCGCCCTTCTCCGGAGACTCAGGGCGGCTTACAATTTTTGGAATGCAACCCAGTGTGCTCAGCAATAGCCTTCATTCCATTGTATATGCCTGATTATTACTAAGAGGCATTTTTACAAGGTCAGCTAATTGCCCCCAACAATCTTGGGTCCTCAATTTACCTACCCCGAGGGGATGGAAGGCTGAGTCAACCTTGAGCCTGGTGGGATTCGAGCCTACAGCAGTTGTAGGCAGCTGGAACTTAAGTGCAGGCAATTAACAGCCTGAGCCACCAAGGCTCTTAGTTGTTTGTTACAAATGTATAGGTGTTACTGCTCAGGCTATCCACGCAGCCAGTCAGCATTCTAGGCTACAGCAGACAAAGTTATCAGAAGAAAACTCCCCAACAAGAATTGTTGAAATAAATACATCCCACCCGCCTCCCTGCATTTCACAATCTGACTTGTACCCCACTCTCACTTGTCTGGTTTGAGATCCCGGTGAACAATGCCGTAATTGTGGAGGTACTCAAGGGCCAGCACTGTCTCAGCAAAATACATCCGGGCCATGTCCACAGGCAAAGGCCCCATGTTCTTCAGCAGTGTGGCACAGTCCCCACCTAAAAGAGATAGAATGTCAGAGAGTCCACTACATGTAAAACATCAGGGACATTTGACAAACCAAGCTTTGATTATTTGACATCTAAATCAGGGTTGTCCAACCTTGGCAACTTTTAAGACCTGTGGACTTCAACTCCCAGAATTCTGAAAGTTGAAGTCCACAAATCATAAGGTTGCTCAGGTTAAACTTTCCTGATCTAAATCTTTTCAACTTATCGGGCTGACTAACTGTCTTTTAGGCATCAAGTAAGCAGATTTTATTTAATTTTGTCTTTTATGTTATTTTTTAAATCTCTTCATCAAAATGCTTGTTTTAATGGCAGTACTTTTATTGTCCAAGATGGCGGTCCTTGAATGTTCTTAAAAAGATTCCAGTGCTTTGTAACATTTTAAAAATGGAAAACAGTTTACATATGCTTTTTAAAAGTATCCTGCAGAAATCAAAGGGAAAATCTTTCCCCTTCCTCCCCCTTCACACACTTAGAAAAGCCAAAAGCACATCTCATCGTGCCAAATAAATATATTTGGCAATACCTCGTTCTTTTATTTAGTTTTCCAAAATGAGGTTTTTATTGTCTCTCTGACTGAGATTTCTTTGGCAAAGACCACTAGGAAAACTTTTTAAGATCAAGAAGCAGATTTTAGGCAAACTGAGGAGGGTTTGGGGAAGGGGGACGAAAATGTCAACCACTTCAACACTGCACTTCCAATGCAAAGTCTAAAACACCAATGATGCTTTTGAGACTTTGGCAGGCTTCGTACAGCATATTTTGCAGACTTCCTTTGGCAGCTGTTTGACAGGGATATAAATGTTGCTTTTCAAAGTTCGCCAATCTCTGGATTCCAAAACTCTGTAGCCTTTTAGGAATTCAGCATATACAATATGAAACCGCAGAACTGTGGAATGCTCTGTGCTCTTCTAGAAATGGATATTAAATTCAAGCCAAAACCAGATTTTGCCAAAATGAAGTTCTTTCTCTTTGGAGCAAAGGATATTAGAAACTGCCCGATACCAACTCAAACCACTGATATATCTACCCCATGACCACCTCTACTAACTAACATCAACAATCATGGAAAAAAGCCTCTTCCAAGTTTTGCCACCCGTGATCCCTTGACTAGAGATCCTGCCTTAAAACAGACTCAGGATTTCTTCCATGCAGAGAGCTGCTCTTTCCTGAAGATCTTGGTTGCCAGGTTTCTCTATCTCCACCCATGCCCATCAAGATAGGTCCTTCTGCAACCCTCACCTTCCACATACTCCATGACCATGCAGAGGTGACACCTGGTTTCGAAGGAGCAGAACATGCTGACCACAAAAGGGTTCTCCGCAAAGGTCAGGATGTCGCGTTCCACGAAGACTTGCTGGATCTGGTTCCGCAACACCAGGTTCTGCTTGTTAATCTTCTTGATGGCAAACCGTTGGCGAGTCTCCTTGTGCCGCACCAGATACACAGCCCTAAAGGAACATGGAGAACTATTGGGCAACTGGGGAAGACGAGAACATCTTGACATTTTCTACCCCATTGTTTGGTCCTCTTGGCAACGCGTTGATGTAGATGAGGCTGATAGTGACTGTTTCAGTTCACCATGGCCATAATGAGGATTAATTCGAGTACAGGTAGTCCTCGACTTACAACCATTCATTTAACAATTGCTTGAAGTTACAGCACTACTGAAAAAAGATGACTTAGGAGTGGTCCTCACACTTAATCGCAATAGTACTTAGACTTACACAGGCAGTCCTCAACTTATGATCACAGTTGAGCCCAAAATTGCAGTTCTTGAGACATTTGTTAAGTGAATTTTGCCCCATTTTACGACCTTCCTTGCCACAGTCATTAAGTAAATCACTGCAGTTGATAAGTTACTAACCCAAGTGAATCTGTCTACCTTATGGACTTTGCTTGTCAGAAGGTCGCAAAAAGTGATCACATGACCCCGGGACCCTTCAATGGTCATAAATATGAACCTGTTGCCAAGCATCTGAATTTTGATCACATGACTGTGGGATGCGGCAAAGGTTGTTAATTTGAAAAAAATGGTCATAAGTCAATTTTTTCAGAGCCGTTGTAACTTTGAACTGTTGAACTGTTGTAAATCAAAGACTACCTGTATACGCTTCACAGTGCTTTACAGCCCTCTCTAAGCAGTTTACAGAGTCAGCATCTTGCCCCCAACAATCTGGGTCCTCAGTTTAACATCCTCGGATGGATGAAAAGATGAGTCAACCTTGAGCTGGTGAGAATCAAACTGCTGGCAGTTGGCAGAATTTAACAATCCTCCAACTAGCTGACCGACCGGCAAACCTGTAGTTATGCTATTTAGTATGGGAACATCAATCTAAAGAGCACCAAGTTGTAGAAGACTGCTATAAGCAGTGAAACAGTCCCAAAGATTGAACTGCTGGCAGTCGGCAGTCAACAGAATTAATCTGCAATATTGCATTCTAACCATTGCACAGCCACAGCTCAACAACTTAACAACCATTATAGCATCCCCACAGTTACATAATTAAAATTTGGGTGCTTGGCAACTGGCATGCACCTGTTGCAGCATTCCGAGGTCATGTGATAGTCATTTGTAACCTTCCCAGCTGTCTTCTGACAAGCAAAGTGAAGATGGATTCACTGAACGGCCATATGAGTCGCTTAACAACTGCAGTGACTTGCTGAGCCTACTCACCCGTAAGCCCCATTGCTGATCAACTTGATAGTTTCAAAATCGCTTTCACGGGGCTTCCTCCGTGGAATGGGGGTAGAAGACTGGTTCTGCAAGAGACAGGGAAAGTGAAGGGGAACACATATTACTTGCAGTCTATATAAAGAATGACATCTATTGACTTATTAACAGGATTTGTGGCTTGCTTTTCTGAAATAATAAGGGACGCGGTGGCTCAGTGGCTAAGATGCTGAGCTTGTTGATCAGAAAGGTTGGCAGTTTGGCGGTTCGAATCCCTAGCACCGCCTAATGGAGTGAGCTCCCGTTATTTGTCCCAGCTTCTGCCAATCTAGCAGTTCGAAAGCATGTAAAAATTCAAGTAGAAAAATAGGGACCACTTTGGTGGGAAGGTAACAGTGTTCCATTTGCCTTCGGCATTTAGTCATGCCAGCCACATGACCACGGAGACGTCTTCGGACAGCGCTGGCTCTTCGGCTTTGTAACGGAGATGAGCACTGGCCCCTAGAGCCGGAAACGACTAGCACGTATGTGTAAGGGGAACCTTTACCTTTCTGAAATAAGTAGCATACAAGAATATAAGGGGGTGGAAACCCTCATTTATCCCAATATGATGGAAGAACAAAAAAGTTAATATCAAAGAGCTCAGAATCCTATCTCCTAGGGGGTATTAGAACCATTCTGGGGACCAAACCCAGTTCCCCACCAGCCCTAGTCAGAAGTATGAGAAGGGTGGACAGAGATGAGGAGGGCAGAGTTAAATGTACCATTAGTTTAGAGTCCTTGCGTTCCTACAAGGACTCCAAATCCAACTGTTCTGAATACCATTGACCCTTATCTGGTACCAATTCAGCATTGAATCTTAGTTGACTGGATTCTTGGTTATAAGCCTGAATAAATTTTCTATGCTGCAATTTTTGTGCCTGACAGAAGCAGTATGATCTCAAAGAAGACCTTATTATTAATATTTCATTGAATAATTATTGAACTATTTTAAATGATGTTGGCAAACTGAACTGGATACAGATAATCCTCAACTTACAACAGTTCATTTAGTGACTGTTCAAAGTTACAACAGCACTGAAAAAAGTGATTTATGGCCATTTTTCATACTTATCACCTTTGTAACCTCATGTGATCAAAATTCAGAAGCTCGGCAGCTGGTTCAAACTTATGACCATTGCTGTGTCCCAAGGCATGTGATCACCTTTTGCAACCATTTGACAAGCAAAATCAATGGGGAAGCCAGATTCACTCAACAGTTGTGCTACTAACCTATCAGCTGCAGCAATTCACTTAATGACTGTGGCAACGAAGGCCATAAAATGAGGCAAAACTCACGTAACAACAGAAATTTTGGGCTCAATTGTGGTCATAAGTTGAGGAATAGAGAGAGGAAAAGAGAGGCTCAGTAGCACAGTGGTTAGAGTGCAGTATTGCAAGCTACTCCTACTGCAATTTGGCAGATCGAATCCCACCAGGCTCAAGGTTGACTCAGCCTTCCATCCTTCCAAGGTCGGTTAAATGAGGACCCAGATTGTTGGGGGCAATAGGCTGACTCTGTAAACCACTTTGAGAGGGCTGTAAAGCATTATAAAGCGGTATATAAGTCTAAACGCTATTGCTAATACCTGTATTGATAAACAGGCTTTTAAGGATACCCAAATGGTAAGTAGATTTATTGTAGGAAAGCTGAAGAAGTGCCATGAAAGTATTCCAGTGACTAATACACATGAAATGACAATCCTTTTTATACTGAAATCAAAGTTCAAACTCCTGTGCTCTTTTTCCCCACCCACATAATATAATGGAGTAGAAGCCACTCTGGAAGAGAATTAGTGTAGCTCAGGGTTGACCTTTGGAAACCTTGAGCTTGGTGGTTTTCTTATAAATATTTCATTACCCAACCAGGTAATGATACAACTAGGTAAAGTGGCTAACTAGCAAACCCACTTTGTTGGGTAAATTCCTTCTGTGTCTCATTTTGTTAGCAAACGGATCCAGTATCATGATGTTTGCTTGTGACAATGTGAGGCCTTAATGTTAAGGATTTTTTTTAGTGAGAAAAGAAAAATAGTAAATTAACAGTAAATGAAATAAAATATCAATCTTGATTACATCTGGCCCTTTAGGAATTTCAGTCTAGAGCAGGAGTGTCAAACTCAAGGCCTGTGGGCCAGATCCAGCCTGCAGGGTGCTTAGATCTGCCCAGCAGGGCTGACCTGGAAACAGCAAAGGACTCTGCCAGCGAAAATGGAGCTCAAGAGGGCCTCCTGAGCTCCCTTTTCACTGGCAGAGGGTTGCAGGAGGCTGTCACAGCCGAAAATAGAGCTTGGGAGCCTGTTTTTGCTTGCAGAGCACTTGCAGAGCACCACAGGCGCCCCCGACACGAGTGATGTCGAGCTGGCCACGCCCATCCCATTCCCCCGAGGTCAAACATAACCCTGATGCAGCCCTCAATGAAATCGAGTTTGACACCCCTGGTCTAGAGTAATGTTTTTCTCAACCTTGGGAACTTTTTAACTCTCAGGATTCCCCACTGAGGCAGCTGGAGAATTCTGGAAACTGATGTCTACACATCTTAAAGCTGCCCAGATTGAGCAACATACAGCTTTAGGGAAATGCCTTGCAACAGACTAGAAAGAGAAGGAGAACATAGTTTTACCTCAGGAGGTTCATCTTGCTGCTCTGGGCCTGCTGGGGAAGGGCAGTCAACTTGATCAAACTGCACAATTTCTGGGGAAGAAAGAGAAGCACAACTGAAAGCAATGACAAATAGGACATTGACCTGTTTCCCATCTGCCTTCCCTGCTTTTTGATGGCCACAACTATCTTGCCTTTTCTGATTGGCAAAATTCTTTCCACTATCTATGATTTAAATCAACTGTGAGGCCCTTGGCATGCTCTCTGAGCTTGGCTATTTTCTTGCAGACATTTCATTACCAAACTAAGCAACATCATCAGTGCTAGAAGGGAGTGGAGTTTGGTCTCGGTTTATATACAAGTGGCTTGCCCTGTCAGTGTTGGTGGGAATGGTCTTAGTGGTTCTTTGATTAGGATGTTGTTTACATTGATTGTTTGTTTGTCTGAGTTGATAGTTCCTTGAATGGGGCATTGTTTACTGCTTGAATGTTGGTCTAGTATTTAGATCAATTAAATTAGAGATGCTGCCTGCAGCAAAGACCAAGTGATGCATACAAAGCAGATATCACTGGACTATTTATTTCATCCAATTTTTATATACTGCTATGCTCCAAAAACTAATTCCAAGTGATTTACATATAAACTCTGTATTGCCCTGTTCAAACCAGAAAACGTCTTTTTTTCCTCACCCTCCAGAGGGTCTTTGGCGAGTCCCAGTTGACTGATAATGTAACGTGGAATGTCTGTTTTGATGCCTTGTCCCACTTTCGCATGACCTTCGGCTGCCTCCAGGAGGTGATAAAATTCTTCCGGGTCAAACTCCTGGAAACCGGAGAAGGAAGAAGGAGCAGAGAAAATAGAAAACAGCGAGCCTTTTCATAATAAGGTTTAGTATTAAAAATGAATGAAATTCAAAAAAGTCTTCTTCCTCCACCACAAACCAAAGCCTATGAAAATGAGCAGGTCTAAAATAAATCACAAGAACTCTCCTTCTCTGCCTGGACCTCTCATATTTAGGGACTGTTACTGTTAACAATCCAGGATGGTCCCCTTTCATGAAAGCCAGTAAACGGTGAAATCTAATCTGTAATAAAATGTCATGCACTCTGAGAAGACCAAATATTTTTTTCCTCTTGCACTCAATTCTGGGATGCAGAGCCTCAGCAGGAACAATGCCATGGTACAGGAAGCAACAGCTTCCTTGGCTCAGAAATCAGAAGACAAAAGCTTATCTATAAATACCAAAGATTACAGCTTCCCTGTCTCTGCTGCATAAACCCTGCCTAGAACCATCACTCATCTCAACTCTGAGCCATCTGGAAAACTCAAGCTATCGTCTCCTGGTGCCATCACGAGAAACGGAGGCACTTTCAATTCCAAGAAAGCTTCCATTCCCATACTTCAGCCTGTTTGTAATTATGTGCTGGCCCCAGTGAATTCTCACCAAGGATCCATCTTGCACACATTGTCTTGCAAACATTGCCAGCAGCAACAAGCATCCAGAAGTAAACATGAGGGCTTTGTTAGCTATTAATTGTTAATAGCCAGTGATAGCCTCTCCAATTCCGTGTATATGTTTCATCCTTTTTACCAAAAGAAGTTAAAACACAAGTGTAGGCTGGAGCAAATTAAGATAAGGCATCTATTGTACATTTAGCACTGTTTTTAAGGATAGTTAGCCAGAGCATTTTAAATTTAGTAAGGCTAATTAAGGGATGCTCAAAATTTAAATTTTAGAAGAATGGCTGGAACCATGCATGTTTAATTTTAGCTCAGTTTCAAAAAGCTCCAGGAACTGTTTTAGGGACTTGCAGAGTGCATTCTCAAATTGCGGAATAGATCTATCAAATCGCCAAGAAGTCTACATGGACCTTCCAGCTTCATAGTAAGAAATCATGGTTGCAGTAAGAGAAGAAAAGCAAGGTTGTTACCTTTTTGACTTCCTTGTAATGTTCCAGGGTAGGGGGTTCTGCAAACTTTGCACTTGTAAGACTTGGGGATTTCAAATCCCAGAATTCGCCAGCAAGCAAGGCTGGCTGAGGAATTCTGGGAGTTGAAATCCACAAGTCTCTTTGGAGACCCTTAATTTAGAGGGATCTGGCTGGCCATTGTCAAATGATCGTTTACATCATAGATCTTCAATCTGACCCACAAGGACCAAGTTCACATTCACCCTTGGCCTTTGGTTTACAGCTCAAGCCACTCAGGCAGCCACCTCTACTGTTCCACACAGAACTTTGGGGTCTACATGAGAGCTTCAGCAGAAAAATGATCTCTCAAGGCTTGCGTTTGCTCTAGCTAGAGCAGATAACAGATAATCAGAGTTGGAAGGGACCTTATAGGTCATCTAGTCCAACCCCCCCACCCAAGCGGGAGACCCTACACCGTTTCTGACAAATGGCAGTCCAATCTCTTCTTGAAGAGCACTGATGTCAAACTGGTGGTCCGTAGGCCAGATGAGTCACACACAGACCCACCCCAGCTCCGCAAAGGGGAAAAAAACGTTGCAATACATCATGTGACAGCAACGTGACACCATGAGTTTGACACCCGTGCTCTAGAGGATGATGGCGATCCTGTAACCCTTTGTCCCTTCCCACCCAGCTTAGGCTGAGTATAGCAGATAAGTCAGCTTCATGCTTACCAAGCACTCCAGCAGCCGAGCTGGTCGGGAAATGATGATCAGTAATTTACGGACCAACTGTTCAATGAAGTGCAGTTCCTCGCTCTCGGAGCGCTCCTGAGCCTGGCAGAGAGTGTGATGAAGAACTCATAAGCATGACTGAGAAAAAACTCCCTACAGAAATCTGGGTGGGTGGGGAAACAAGAGAGAAACTCACATCTCTTAGCATTTTCTCCAACTTCTCCTGCAGTTCAATGAAATAGCGGGAGGTAATGAGGGCCCCTTGGGACTTGTTGAGACAGTCACGGGCCAGTTCAATGATCTGGTGATGGATGAATCCCAGTACACCATCAGCCAAAGGCAGGATGCTGCTGGGCGAGAAAGCAGCAATTGTCTCTGCCAGGCGCTCTTCCATCTGGGCAGTGGCCTTTGGAGGGGAAAGAGGGAGAAAAGGAGAGGGTGACTGTGTGATCCAGAAGCTTCAGTTGGGATCCACATACAATTTTCAGTGTTAAGATGACCCTGTCTCAGAAGAACTAAAAGGCTCAGGATCAAATCTCCGCTCCATCTTTTGTTTCTCTTGCATCCTTCCAACATTCACGCAAGCTACTTGTAAAAATAAACATGAACTGGGAATGAAGGGCCAAACAGTTCCTTCTGAAATGTGTTGCCCAAGGCACCAAAACAGTGAAATATCTTTCCCTTGGATGGTTTTCATTCATCTTTCTCTCATTAAAGCATGCTTTAGTTCAACAAGGTTATGGTTCTTAAATTTCTACAAAACTTCAACAACAGGAAAAGAGATGAAAGCCACAGAAGCACAATACAATGACTGTGGTACCCAATGCTTTTTTAAATACAATTAAATATAGTTTATTTCCTTTCAGTGTCATGGGATGTGGAGCCACAACGTGGGATCTAGATTTTAGCAGGCCTGCAGATTATTCTAAGCTAAACCGATGGGCCTATGGTTCATTAATTCCAAGAGATAAAAGTTCTTAACAGAGCCTTACCTTTGGAAATCTCTCCTTGTATACATGATTCATCATTACCACCTCATTGTCAAAGGTCCCACTTGTCCGCCCAGGGCTGTGAAAAGAAGAGGCAACTGCTGAGGACATATCCTAAGCACCCAAGCAAGGCAGGAATCAGGAAGTAGAAGAGAGCTTTAGGAATGCTCAAGATCTCACGTTTCCCCCAAATGTCTTGCTTTAGCCACGGTTCTCATCTTTTGAACGTGTCAGGGCTGCAGATTGACAATAATCTAAGTCAGAGAACCTTTATGTAGTAACTAGCTTAAGCCACTGAAATCTGGAGAAAACAGCATTGCCTGATTTTGCTTCCTCCTTCCCTAAAATGCACCCCAATGGCTCAGCATTGGAGTCTGGCCAAGGCATAACTAAAAAGCAATCCAAGGATGATTCTTTCAAATGGATGTGATTTATGGGTTGTTCAAACAGCAGAGTTGCTCTTAATTAAATTAATCAGTTGTGGATTGTAAGAAGCACAAGGGAGATACTAGAATATTTGTTCTGCATGACAAACATCCCTGGTTCAATCTCTGGTACAACAAGACAGGCACAGTGAGAACCAGTGGTGGTCAGGGCAGAGATGCCCATCATATAAAAGTAGCACTCAACTTCAAGGCTACCGAACACTATGACATTACGTAAGAATCCCAGCAGTTACTGGGTATCAAATGCAAGCTGTATTGAAAACCAGATTCAAATGTTTGTGCCTCCTCTCTTTGGACCACAGTTTCCATACCTGCTATTTTGATGAGCCACTGTTACACAATGGTTAGAGTGCAGTACTGCAGGCTAGTTCTGCTGACTGCCGGCTGCCTGCAATTTGGCAGTTGGAATCTCACCAGGCTCAAGGTTGACTCAGCCTTCTATACTTCTGAGGTCGGTAAAATGAGGACACAGATTGTTGGGGGCAATAGGCTGACTCTGTAAACCGCTTAGAGAGGGCTGTAAAGCACTGTGAAGCGGTATATAAGTGCTGTTGCTATTGAGAGGAAGACAGCCTCCAGTTTAAACACTGGAGACTGAGCCTTCTCCATCTTTGCACTAGCTGGGGGCCACTCACTCTAGGTAAGACTTTACTGTATTCTTATTTAAGGGATTCTAGTCTAGTGCAGCCCCATCTGACAGTTTTCAGCCAAGTCAAGCAGAGGAGTTGTTATGTCATGAATTGCCCAATTGGTGATTTATTGCTCAATCTTTGTGAGGAAACGTAATAGACAGTGTCTCAAAGTTAAAAAAAAACTCTTAGGAAGCAAGTGATGAAGAAGAGGTTGTTTTCCTTCTGCTACACTGGAGCAGGAAACAAAAAGTGCACTTCAAGATAGGTTCACCTTTTTTAAAAAAATCTAGGATTAGAAAGTTCAGGTGCAAAATGGATGCCTTGTAAGGGGTAAAATGAGTGAACCTTTAAGACATTTGTTAAGGATGGATACGTTATTCCTGCATAAATTCCTTCCTGTGCAATCCACTTAACACAGGTAGTCCTTGACTTACATCCGCAATGGAGCCCAGAATTTCTGTTGTAAGTTATGATGATCATAAGTTGAGGCCCAATTTGATTACCTTTTTTTTGCTGCAGTTGTAAAAATAAACACAGTAGCCGGAAAGCAAAAGTGGCAGCTGTTAAGCAAATGCTTAATGATCGTGAAGAGAGTCAATGCATACCTATTGGCATTTTTTGCTCTAAAAATCGCCGTGAATCATGTCACGTGACTATGGGATGCAGCAGCTAAGCAGAAAAGGTGCGCTGGTTGGTAAATGCAGACACGTGACCCTGGGAGGGGGTATGTATGTGCTGCCACTGGAACTCTGGGATCAAGTCATAAGTGCCTTTTGTACTTGTCCATTTTAAGTTGCTAAGTGACCAGACATTAAGTGAAGACCACCTGTAGAGCCTTCTCCTACTTTCATTAGAAGTGTCATTCTGAACCATCTAAAGAAGAGACACCCGTCCAAAGCCAAGAATACCTCAAGCTGCGGGATCGAGGCCGAAAATATGGCGAGTGGCGTCCATCTTCTCCTGGAACACTTTCGGTGCTGCGGAAGTGCTTTGAAAGGAAGTGCAGTTCATCAGGCGTAGGTTGGTAGGGCAGTTGGTGGAGACGCTCCTGAGAGGAGGAAGACGATGACTGGACAAGAGAAGGACAAAAAAGATGACAGACCAGCATGAGAAGGAAGGTGAGTAACTCTTGTTCTGACACACCATCATGGAATATTTTAATATCTGCAGAGGAACCAACTGCCTCAGAATAAACAGGCAGCTGGAAAAACTGAGGGAGGGGGAAATGTGGTATTAAAAAATAAAGCGAAAAAAGCCACTTCCTTTCATAGGAAGATAAGCTCTTCCTATGTTAACTCTGGCAACTGTAAAGTTTACATATGTTTAAGCTTTGGTTTCTACAGGGGCCTCTTTATCTCGACCACCAGCACTCCTGCAAGCAACTTCTAGGCCTCTCTCAATATCCTCTTAGCCTGGCAGTGGTTTTTTTGTTTGTTTAAAAAGGCACTGAGATGTTAAATTCCAAGATTGTGCTCTTATTAAATTTTCCAACAGTGACTAAGACGCAGAACCAAGTTTTCTTTGGAATTACATGTTTAGCCATACTTTGATGCTGATAAGTTGATACGTTTCTAGCAAATACTTGAGGCAGCTAGTGAAACCAGAAATAAGAATAGTTCAACAGCACCAACTTAAAAAGTTCTCGCAAACTAGGTTAATTACCACCTGAGGAAAGTAGGTAAGAAATGAGTATTTCCCGGAAAACAAGATTACAGATTAACAGACCTGGAAGGGACATCTAGTCCACCACCTCTGCCCAAGCAGACCCTACACCATTTTTGACAGATGGCAGTCCAGTCTCTTCTTGAAAGCTTCCAGTGATGAAGCTCCCACAACTTCTGAAGGCAAGCTGTTCCATTGGTTGATTGTTCTCACTGTCAGAAAATTTATCCTTATTTCTAGCTTGAATCTCTCCTTGTTCAGTTTCCATCCATTATTCCTTGTCTGGCCTTTGGATACCTTGGAAAATAGCTTGACCCTTTCCTCTCTTTGGCAGCACCTCCAATATTGGAAGACTGCTACCATGTTTCCCCTGGTCCTTTTCTTCACTAGACTAGCCATGCCCAGTTACTGTAAACCTTGTTCATGTTTTAGCTTCCAGGCTCCTAATCATCTTGGTTGCTCTTCTCTGCACTCTTTCTAGAGTCTCAACATCTTTTTAATAGTGTGATGACCAAAACTAGATGCAGTACTTTAGGTGTGATCTTACTAAGGCTTTAGGAAGTGGTATTAGTACCCCACTTGATGGAAAACAGTTTATTGCTAGGTGCCATTCACCCCAACTCCAAAGAAGGGTCTGTCTTAATGGGCTTCGTGTAGCTCACCCTTTCTTAGTCTCCCGTGCTTTCTATATGAACTACGATGATAATACTTAAGACTTCCTAGGCTAGAAAATATGAATCTGACTCACTTTAGCACAGAATCTGCCCCACTTGCGGGAGCGTCTCCTGCCAATATCAAATACTGGTCGCCCTGTGCGAGCACACAGGTTGGGACTCCTCGGGTTGACGTCCGCACGACAATGTCAGCTGGCGGTGACCCGGGGAAGGGCCTATTCTGTATCGGCCCCCGCCTTATGGAATCAGCTACCTGTTGAGCTCCGGCTGGCTCCCAATCTCTCTCTTTCGCGATCTAAAACCTGGTTGTTTTTACAAGCTGGGCTGGACTGATCTCCTGGGGGAGAGGGTGGGTTTTAAATTTGATTTTAATTCAGTTTTATAGTTGTATTTTGGCTTGTCTAGTTTAATTTCTTTTTAAATAATTTATTGTTCTGTGTTTTTATCTGTGAGCCGCCCCGAGTCCTTTCTGGAGAGTGGCGGCATACAAGTCAAAATAAATAAATAAATAATAAGATGCCAGATTTACTCCACATTACTTACTGAAACAGTAGAGCTAGGGGTGTTGGTCCCATAGCCGGATGAGGGCAATGATGCGAGTGACCACCTTCGGCCATCAGCCCTGTAGAACCAGAGGTAGAAATTATGACATCAAGTCTTGGAGAACAGAGGATTGCTATTTAAATCCAATAAGTGCACTGTCAAGCTGATGAAAACAATTGGGAAGGACTAACCTGACTGCTCAAATATAATCTACAATAGAGGTCCCCCAACACCTGGGCTATAGACTGGTATCGGTCCATGTCTTGTTAGGAATTGGGCTGCACAGCTGGAGGTGAGGGGTGGGCGAGCAATATGTATTTGTAGCCACTCTCCAGTGCTAGCAACGCCGCCTCAGCTTTACCTCAGATCATCAGGCATTAGATTCTCACAGGAGTGTGAACCCTACTGTAAAACTGCACATTTGAGGGATCTAGGTTGTACTCCTCCCCCCCAACCCCATCTGTTGAAAAATTATCTTCCACAAAACTGGCTCCTGCTGGGGACCACTGATCTGGGGGAAAGAAGGGACTTTTTCCCTGTACACATCAAAGCCCCTCTATATCTCCATACCTTCTCTCTTTCAAACCCAGTCAAAATACACCATATATTCGAGACCAAGCAGAGATTTTTCTGGATGACTTTTCTAAAACTCTTTAGGTGAATGTGGTGTTCCTAACTACAAACTCTCCTCTTCTCCCCAAACTGCCAAAGTAACGATGCTGGAGTAAGAGGAACCATCTTCGAGTAACACACACATCCTTGCCTTCCGGTCCCCTGTTTTGCCTTCTTGGTAGCTTCTTTAAAAGATTTATAAAAACAAGGCAATGCAGCATATTTCAGGCTGTGTGTCCCTACATATCAGGCAGACGTTCTGAGGGAACTACAGATGGTTGCCAGGGCTAGAGAATTGTTAGGATTCTCTCTTTCAACCAATCCTAAACATTGGACTGCTTCTCAGGGTTTTCAATCTAGTAATGTCTACTTCTGAAGGATGAATTGGGTTTTTTTTTGATAACTGCAAAATGTCTATTCTCAACAGAACTCCCAACAGTAGCAACATATTGCAATCAAGAGAATCAAAATTAAAGCTTTATTTTGTTCAGAAATTAGGGAAACCAATGAAGTTTTCTTTTCTTTTTATTTACTTCTGACCCAGCAGCCAAAGCTCTTTAATCTGCAGTCTCCAAACCTGAAAAATTGTTCTTCTTTTAACTTGGGGCAATGGATTTAAATGGATGGTATATTTAAATATACCATCTGTTCTCCTCCCAAAAAAATCAAGGCGATTAATGGAGAGCTAGACTGTCTGTTCTGGGTGATGGTCTTCTTATGGGTCATGACTCAGTGTGAATTTTTTGCCCACAAAAAGAGTAGTGGTCATCTTTTATTTTTCATTACCAGCTCTGTTTACAAGGCCACTCCATAACTAAGTACTTAGCACAGTCCCTAACAAAACAGAACAACTCAATAGATTTAAGAATCCTACACGATTTCTTCCCATTCCTAAAGTTACCTGTCAGTTCGAGGAACATGGCTTTTTCCGAGGCATCATCGAGCAAACAGGAGAAGTAGAAAAGCAAAAAGAAACAAGGAAAGAAAAGGGTGGGGAAGGATATACAATTAGGAATCACAGGAAAATGCCTTCCCTGGGTCTGAGGGCATTTTTCTAACACCCCCCACCCCCAAAAAAACTGAAATTAGAAAAAGTTATACAGTGTATACTTTGATTTTTAATTGATTGAAAATTGATTGGCAAGCAAAAGAATGAAAGGCCTAACAGCCTGTTGTCATTGCTCTTGGGGAAAAATAATTTAATTCATACAACTGTCTGATTTTTTTCGATTCCCAGTTCAGAAATAAACTTGGGAAGGAATAAAAATTCCTGTTGAAAGTAGGCTTAAAAAGAGCAGAGTATTACTAAGTGGTGTTACTAAGTGTGTAGAAGTCAGCTATGATAATTTCTTTACAGAGAAATCTATTCTGCATAAGATACGTCAGGCGCAAAGAATCAGGACCACTTGTAAGGTTGTGGCATAGATTTGTTCAAGCCTATACACAAGAATCTGGTCAACCGAAGTTCAGCACTAAATTGGCACCAGGTAAGGGTCAATAGAATTCAGGAGGGGTTAGACTTGGAGTGCTCATGGGAACGCAAAGACTCTAAGCTGATGACGCACTTAACTCCACCACCCCCAGCTCTGCCTGCTCTTCTACTTTCATTTTGATTCAAAGCAAACTCTTTATCATGAGAGATCGTTTCCTCCCGACAGACACAAGTTAATGATGCTTGGCAAAGAAGAAAACCTGTAGCTGACAAACTAAAAAGGGCTGCCAGTTTTTCCTCCCTGAGCTTCTTTACTCATTTTGCTATTATGTTTTGGTTTAGTATGTTTGATAAACGTAACTTTATTACCTGGGAACCATCTTCAAAACACACTTTTTCTTAAAATTCATTATATGCCTTCAAGGAACAAAAACTTGCTGACCCTTAGCAAAACTGGATCTAATTCTGGAGAGGAGATTATCCTGCACAAATAGCTGCTTTGAATTCCACAATGGAAAAAGAAGGGAGAGATACATTTCCACTTCTAGGCAAAAATGGAGATTTTCAAGGCATTTATATAACAACATAAAACTCAGGCGTGAGTAAATAAAATAACTCACTTTTCCAAATTGTGAAGACCTAGTATTTTATTGGTAGGATCTTTATTGCTTTCTACCCACTTTGCCAAACATTGAAGTGGAACTCTTTTTCTTTTAGCCTAGGTTCACTTCCTCCCATCTTTCTTCTTCCCTGGTCTCCCAAGCAGCTTCTGTGGTCCCTTACAGCAGACTCCCTTGATTCTTTCCACCAGATGTGGCCACCTAAGAAGTTGTGATCTCTTACCTGCGAGCAAATGGAAAGCTGGCAGAGGCACCTGTGGAGAAGTTGCGAGGACTATCAACTGGACTGCTACTGGCTGCAGAGGAGAGGGGGCAATTGGACAAGGGCAAGACAAAAGAAAACAATGGACTTTTACTAAAGATTCAAAGGGTATAGAAGAAACCAAGAGATCTTGAATACCACTCAAAAGCTAAAACTTGGGTAGGAATGGGTGCTTCAAGATCTATTCATCAAATGCCTCTATTCTAGGAATCTATGGAGATTCTCAGTCATCCATGGTTGTCTCAAAGGTGCTTTTTTCAAGAGGCAACTGGACTTTCTGGTTTTTCTTTGAAGATTCTCTTCTCATCAGCTCTTGGATGAGAAGCGAAACATCTTCAAAGAAAGCCAGAAAGTCCAGTTGCCTCTTGAAAAAAGCACCTTTGGGACTCTACTCTAGGAATCACATTGACTGCTGGTCAGGTACTCTGAGCAATTCAAGTGCTGATTACTACTTGAAAGTCCTACATGGCTCAAGACCTGATTATCTCTGAGACTGCCTACTCCAATGTGAATCTGCCAACCATGTAGATTTTGGAAAGAGGTCATGTGAAGGTCCCATCCTATGAGTTTTCTACCTACAGAGAGCCTGTCTCAGGATTTTCTCACTGTGGTCACCCCTAGGCTGCCCTGAGTCCTTAGGGAGAGAGGGCGGCATACAAGTCTAAATAATAAATAAATATGGTGGAACAGCTTGCCCTTTGTTTTTCCTGATAATACTTTGTTATAGACATTCCCTAATTAGTGTCCACAAAAAACATGGCTCTAGGAAAGAGCCTAAGGGGGATATTAGATATTGGTATCTACCTATGTTACTCAGTGCTATAATAATATCAAATATTCTTTAGCTATGTTAATTTTCTGGGGTTCTTTTTCCACATGTGCTACTATGAAACATTGGGAGTTGAATAGCATAGAACTGCTAGTAAGTAAGTGAATAAATAAATATTTTAAAAAGTGGTCAGTCTCTGATTTTATTGGATACACACACGCACTAATTTTCTCACTCAATAAAATATCCATCAGAACAGAGGAATCAAGCATCTCATGGAAAAGAAAATTTATGTCAGCCCAACCCACTCATAGTGACTCCAGGTGGCTTACAGAAATAAAACCCCAATGCAAAACTCAATAAATCTCCACTACCCACCATTCCCCACCCCTGGTGACAACAAGCAATTCAACCACCTGATGGGCTCCATATCATCCTGAGATCTCCAGCCCCCCTGGCAAAATAAGGACCTTTCGAAACAGAATCAAAAGGAGGGGTTTCCAGTCTTATTTCCACAAGGATGATGTTCCACAGGGAGAGAGCCACCACGGAGAAGGCCCTTCTTCTTGGTCGCACTGGATGGACCTTCTTAAGAGAGGGGATCTATAACATACCTCCCTCCCCACTCTGGTAGTTGGGAAGATATAAAGATGGTCCTTCAAATAACCTGACCCCAGGCTACATGTTGTTGGCCATCATGTTGAAAATAATACAAGAGTTTATTTAATTAGGACTCTCTTCCCACAACTTAGAATGCAGTACCAAGATATCCTTCACCAGAGATCTGAGTCCAGCCTAACACTTTTCATGTCTTGGTAGGGATGTCCGTCCTCTGTTCCTCCAACAAAGGAGCTTTCATAATTTGGCATACTCTTACCTGTTGGCACAGAGAGGGGTGACAAAGGACGTGAAAGGGTAGGCGAAGGAGTTCCAACCACTAGGCTCTTCCTGTTGCTTCGACAGCTGCAAAAGCAGAATAAATGATATCATGCCAGGGACAAGGTTTCATGGCAGCAAGTATCACCCAGAACTCTGCGGTGGGAAAAATTCAGAATATTATGGGCGTTAATGATATATTCTCAACTACCAAGGCTAATGGAAAATGGAATGAATGTTTAAAAGGATACTGGCTGGGGAATTTTGGGAGTTGAAGTCCACACATCTTAAAGTTGCTGAGGTTGAGAAGCAATGACCTGAAGACCATGGTCATGACGATAAGCAAATTAATGAAACATTTCGATGCAACAGCCGGTTTTTCAGTCAATTCAATAAAAAGTTATGATCCTGGCACTAGGGTGGAGGAAGTAAGTCTCTGTTCCATTTGTTGAAAGAAAATTAAATGGGAAGTGTGAAGACACAGGCCATTCACTGCCTGCAACCAGTGGCAGACAGCACATCTGCCTCCAGGACTTCAATATCAACCAAAAGCATTCCCCCCAGGAATGGAATGGAAAGTCACAGTCAGAAGCATCAGCCATTGAACTTGAGAAAGGAAGTGATTCACTGTTGCCCTAAGCACAATTCACAATGACCTGGGATCCCTTTTCATGGCTGCTTGGCAAGATCAGGGAATGAGAAAAGTGGCAGCGTCCAGCCAGGAGGAAACAGACAGCACAACAGGGCACAGCCGATTTGCTGACCTGGATCAGGAACTGGACATTGGCTAGCCATCAGGAGAGGGGTAAATAAAGGCTGTCACAGCTGGACATGGAATATATCCCCCATCCAGCAGCAAATGGAATAGCCAGAAGAAAAAAGGAAACAGAGGCATCACGGGATTTTTTTTAAAAAAGCAGAGATGAGGCAATCAAATCATGCACAAATAAAAAAGGGGGAGATTTTTAATTGTGCAGTTGTGGCCACCATCTTGACTTTTTTTTTTATCCTAAGATACCACAGAAGTCCACGCATCTTAAAGTTGCCAGGCTGGAGAAACACTGGTTTCGCTATTTTTATTTTAAATAATTGTAAAATCATTTTTCTCCAAAAAAATCAGCTATGAAGTAAATATATTGACAAGGGAAAAATACATGGAGAGGAACCGTACTTTTGTTATAATAAGGATTTTAATCACACAGGGGACAATCCCGTTATTGCTAGCTAATTGGATGCTTCTTAAATAAAGTCTAGTTTGTTTCTGGCCCATTTCTTTAGCAGACAACCAATACTTACACAATATTGACCCAAGGACTGTATGTTATTTAGCCATGTTTAGGTCCTTCACATACATAAACACACACACACACTACACACAATACTGCTCATCCTTACTCAACCGTCTCTGTTTATGAAATTAGCTTCCCATTTTTGATTCATGATTACAGTAAAAGTGTGACAGTGATGCCATGGGAAGATTTCCCCAGGAGCAGGTTAGACATAGCTATATACAAGAGGAAACACTCCCTCAGCCTTGCTCAACCTCCTGTCCTATCAGACTCCATTTTATATATTTATTTATCAGTTTGAAACAGCCCATCACCCTCACAGAAGGACCCCGTATAGTGTTCAATAAAATATGAAAACATAAAAACAGTATATAAAACTTAAAATTTAAAAAAAGGCAAGGATTCTTATAAAAAATGTTAAAAATTCATTAAAAGGCGGAGTTCAGGGCGCTAACCAGTCTCATGACTGCATGTTCTTCTGTGTTCACCAACAACTCCACAAAGCCATGTTTTCACCCCCTTCCAGAAGGCCAGGAGAGTAGGAGCCTGCGTCACCTCTGGGGGGAGAATGTTCCACGAACAGAGGCAATAGCAGAGAAGACCTTCTTCCTTGACCCCACCAGTCCAAGTTCTGGACTTATCATCCCTGCCTGACCAGGTGGGATGGATCGATGTAATGGGACGAAAACAGTATCGAAGGTAGACTGGCCCCATCCATGTACGGCTTTAAAGATTATAATCAATAGCTTGAATTGAACCCAGAAGCAAGCTGACACCCAATGCAGCTCATGCAGCAAGATTATGAAATGCACGGTTCTTTAGGTGCCCAAGTTTGTGTCTGCAGCCACATTCTGTTACCAGCTAAACCTTCCAGATATTTTTCATTTTTCAAGCCCCATATAGAGCCCATTGCAATAATTCAAAGGGGAGATAGTCCAAACAGGAGAGACATGGAGGATAATGGCAGTTATAATTGAAAATACAACACATGCTAGCAAATGATCTGGGTTTTAAAAGCTCTGAGTTTAATTCTCATCAGTAGAGGATAATATTTTTTTATTTTGTATTTTTTTATTTATTTGTATCTCAGGTTGAGCTGTGTAGTTCTTGGAGCTCTCTGAGCTTAGTTGTCTTTAATTCTCATCATTTTCCATGTTTAAAAGCCAGCCTGGCTGGTAAAAGCATCTTTCTGCCTGAATTGCTAGAGCTGTTGCTAATCAGACCAGATTATACTGGTCTACGCACACCAAGGCAGCTTCTGGCCTGCCTGACCTCCACATGGCATCTGTGATCCCTTCACCAATTTGTTAGAGGTGGGCTTTTTCTGCACAAACCCCTTTCATTAGCTCTGTTAAGGGTGACTTTAAATGCCGAGGACCTTGAACAGCTGCATTCCACAGCTGCAAAGCGATTTTAGGGAGTAAAAGTCTATCATTTGTGTCACACCCTGACTTGGGTTCACTAAAAGTCAGTCCAGAGAAAAGCACACAGAAACCTTGAAGGAATCGCTCCACAACTCGGGACTGAATCAAATAGCACTGCAAAATTGACAATGGCATTAGAAAATGCCCACATTCAAACTCTGCCCCTGTAGATACAACTAAACCAATTACATAACAGGGACAGGCAGATCTTGCAGAGACGATTACAGATACGAAGATTATGGATGACGTTTTAGATGCAAAGAATGTTCTCAGATACCGGGGGTGAAGCTGAGAGGGAAGATCAAGCAGAATTGAGGTTGCTTTATAAAGGACTGCTTAGCTGCCTCCCCTCCACAGAACTGAACTTTTCTGCCCAAAAGCACATTTCGACAACAGGAAGTGATGACTTTCCTCCTACACGTTGTAATCGCTTTAATCACAAAGACATCATTCCAAGCATGATGGTTATTAAAGATGCTACAGGCAAAAAGGGATTTAATGAATTCCTCTTCCACAGGGATGGCAGGCAGAAGAAGAAAGGAGAGCTAGTCCATTGAAAAGGATATGAACAATGGGGGTGCAGAAATAAAAAATGCTGAAGCAATTAAGTAAATAAAGGTACGGTCTTTGTGAAATCCCCTTGAAGAAATATAAAAGCGTTTGCACCTTTTTTGTTTAGCAAAAGACATGTGATGCCTAGTCAGTAATGCATGGAATGGATAAAGTCATCCCTGATTTTATTTCCATTTGCCATGTAGTCCCTGGCATCTGCCCATTGCAGTGGAACAAAATGGTCATGTAACCCACTCAGTTTTACAACCTTTTTTGCAGTGGTCGTTAAGTGAACTCAACGGTTATAAGACAAATGCAGCAGTTGCTGAATAAACCCATTGTATCAAAGTAACTTCCAATTTTCAGCAAAACCATCATATAATTCAGTCATATGATCACATGAAGCTGCAAGCAGCCATAAATGTGGCCTTGTTGCTGAGTGCCCATAATGTGGTCACATCACCGACTGTTGAAACTTCAGAATTGGATTGTAACTCCTTTTTTCAGGTATGCTGTAACTTCCGATGGTTGCTAAGCAACCAACCATATGTAAGTCAAGGACTACCTGCGCAATACTTTTAAGACCGACAGACAAGCAATTCAGAATCAACAGCACGTCATTCGTTCATGGAATTTACTGCCATGAAAAGCAGTTACTCCATAGATAGCTTTGAAAGGGTAGATTAAACCACAGAACCTCCATATTATTTAAAAGCACTCTATCCCTGAGTTTTAGCAACTAGGGTGGTACTGTAGAAGACCTGGTTCTTTTTTGTCCATTTTGGGGGACTGTTCTAAGAGGTAGATAAAAAGAACAGAACCTTTTAAAACTCGAACCCATACAGGTCTTAAAAATTTTCCAAAAACTCAAGACAAATGATATTCACATACATTTTGGTCCTGAAAGCTATGAAAGTACGAGATTCAGAAGAACTACTAAAATGAGCGCTCTAAGTAGATCTGGCTACAAGACCTCTCTTGGAGGCACCCAGAGGGATCTGGCAGGTTGACTGTGTTGGAAATAGTCGTATCTTATGCACACAGAGCCCAGCCTCATAACTTAGATGGGTTTATTTATTTAATAGACTTATATGGCTGGTGCCCATTCCAGCTGTTCATAACAGCAATAAAACCAAAAACAGAATAAAAAGAATAAAAGCAAAAACCTGGCACCTCACCTACCCTTCTCTAATGCTTCCAACAAAACTATCATCAGGCTGCAACCTCATTCCGTCCCAATGCTTGGAAAGAGACAGCTCTTTAGGTCCTTTCAGAAGGTTAAAAGGGGTGGGGGGGCTGTTGAATCGTAGAGGAAGGGTTCTCTAAGGGCAAGAACTGCTATGGAAGAGGCAGGCATCCTAGGTTCTGCTAGATGGCAATGTTTAAGGGGGAGAAAACCAGGAATGCACCCATAATTTTCAACCTGGTGTGATAGGCAGAGGGGGAACGGCAGCTTCAAAGATGATCTTATCCCATGTCATGTCAGGATTTAAAGGGGATAACCAGCCCCCTGAATTGCACCTGGGAGCCAATGTAGTTGGATGAAGCAAGGGGCACTGCATGCTAGACTAGTTATTTCAAGAGCAGCTGTACCTAAGGTTTACTGTGGTAGTCTCGGCAGGAAGTGATCAAGGCATGACTGATCATGAACAAGGCCTCTTGGTCCAGGAATAAGTGTAACTGGCATGCAAGATAGATGCAAAGCCCTCTCCCCAACCATGGTTGTCTCCTGCTCCTTGAGCAGAAGCTGCAAGTCCAGGAGAGGCCTCAGAGCATGCACCAGCCCTCAGATTGTGCACCAGCGCAAGTCAGAGATAACACATCACTAGATCTTGAGAGAGGACTAAAAACCCAAGGGGTTGAGTCAGAGCTGCTTTCTCTCCATCCAGACCCTCACAACCTCTAGGCATTGGGTTAGTATCACAACAGCATCACCTGCTTGGTCAAGGTTGGAGACAACTGAGTATCAGGAGCATACTGAGGAACATACTGACCCTGTATTGTTAAATGGCCCTGCCCGTAAGTTTCACCTAGATGTTAAAGAGCAGCAGCAAGAGATGGGAGCCTGAGGCACCCAACACTGTAGAGACTTCTCACCCTCTCCCCGTAACCTAGCCTGCAGTGACTGCCATGGAGGAAGGAGGAGAACCAGTGCAAGACAATGTTCCCCAATCCTCAGAACTAGTCCAAAAGGATACCCTGGGGGATGGTACCAGAGATCCAGGAGGGGCAGAGCAGTCAAAGTTCAGTCAGGACTGGGAACAAGGCGGATTGCTGGGTTTTTATCCTAAATCTCTTGGCTCCTTTCACCGCCTGATATCCGAATGAGATTAAGTGACCTCAAACGGCCCAGCCTGGGACCAACCCTTCTCGCCGAGGCACGCCTGCATCACAGCCGCTGAATATGGGCTGCAGCTCATGTCCTAATCTGGATGTCCCCGACAGCAGCAGCAGCAGCAACAAAGATGCGGGGCGGGGGAGGGGAGAAAGAGAAGTTCCTCTCCAGGCCAATCCTCCCGTGAAACAGAAAAGTGGCGCGGGCGCATCCACGGCGGCCCTGGCAACTCTCAAAAGAGCGGCGCGGATCCGAAAGATACCGGAGCCTTCCCAAAACCACCGAGGCTTAATTTGCTGCTCCCCCCACTCCCCGAAACCAAACTCCCCGCTCCGCAAACACCCGTCCTTCGAAGTCTGGCTACTTCCCTCTCCGAGACAGTCCCGCTCGATGCGTAATTGCGCACGGAAAGCAAATGCTTTGCTAGGGAGGTTGTTGTGCTGGGGGAGGGGGGGATACCAAGGCTATTGTTACGCGAGCTTCTCTCCTTCCCTTTATCTCCCTACCTCTTGGAGCGGCGGAAGAGGGTGCCCGCCAAAGTTTCCCAGCAACTCAGATCGGACATCGCGCCCCGGCCAACTCACTCCCAGTCAATGGGAAATGACCGGCCAAGTGGCCCATCGGTTTCTCTTCGCCGCCAGCGCCGTCTCCGAGGACCGCCCGTCTTGCAGCCGGGAGGGACTCTGCAGCGCCCCCTTCGATCTTTGCAAAGCTCCTTTTTCTTTCGTGTGGCCCCTCTCTCCCAGCAGCGGGGAGAATGCGCGGTGGCGCTTTCCAAAAACGGGCAAATTTGAAAGAAGGGTTAACTTGGACTCGCATATCATGGAAACGGCATGGGGCTCCTTGGGAGGAGGAGAGGTGGCCCCTGCACGGTTCCCTTTGGTACTAGAGTCTCCTTCTCATTTATGAAAACTAGAAACTTGTAGTTTCCATTGAGAATCTAATTATTATGCCATTAACCGAGGAGCTGTGGACGCTCCACACAAGGCTGGAATATGAATGGCTTGAACTCCCATAGCATGCTTTGCAGCTAAACTAAACTTTAAATTCAAGGGTTCCTGGGCACTGAAACACACAAAATGTCCTGTGATGAGCCTTGGGCCTCCAGCATTTGGGGTCACCTAAAGGCCAGCCAGCTGTAACAGCCCCTCTCCCACTGTTGCTCCCTGGCAGTTGGTATTCAAAGTATGCAGCTTGCCAAGAAGCAGCTATCAAAACTAATGGCCATACAGACCACCCTGCTGGATTAATTTGTCTAGTCATTTAAATTGATACCCTTTGGCAGTGTGGCAGAGGGTTCTACAGTTTAATTCTATTTTGGGCAAAGAAATAGATTCTTTTAGGAGTCCCAAATCTATCATTCAATTTAGTGGATGACCTTCATATTACAAAATCTAGGCAAAAAATGTTTAATTAATCCCATATTCCAGACCATGTGTTATTTAATCTCTATCTTCTGTTATCTAAGATCCAAACTAGAAACATTGTAACTGTTATATTTTTTTTAACCTTTAAGAGTTGCTGTAGCCCTCTGCTCATTTTGAACAGGTTTGAACATGTCTGATCATCTCATCAGTACTACAAGCTTTAGTATCCTGAATCATCACCTCCTATTTAAGATAGTCCTGAAGAAATTTGACCCAACAATGAAGATCCTCAATACGGTAAAAGGTAGGTCCCACCTTAATATTCTTGCAGAAGTAGACATGGTTAGATTAAATGGTGGTAGTATCAGGTTTATCAATCAGGTGTTTATTTACAGCTGGCTGAAAACATTTTGAAATGCTCTTGGTTCCTAAATTCCATACCAACCTTAGCATCTGACAAAACAGGCTATTGACACAGACATGGATTAATTTACAGAATAAGGGAGAATAATAACATGCTCTTTCTTGCATAAACCCATTAGATATGATAATCCAAAATTTCTTTTATTGCACTGGAGGTCTTTAAAAGCCCAAAAGCCTTCCTTTATTATTTGTCAGACAGACATACTTTGAACTAGAATATTCCAATTATTCATCATTGCTAACAGCCACAAATAGATATCTCCTTTCTTGATTATTGAGCCAATTCCTTTTAAAGCTATTTAAGCCAACATCGTGATCGCATCATGTGCTTGTAATTGCAAATTGTGTGCAGTTATGTTGTGTCTGACCTCATTCTGCTGTCAATCCAAGGCTAAAATTGACTAATAAAGTCACTGAAGAACCAAATAACGGACAGTAAGCCTGGTTTTCCTCAATTTATGACTGGTCACTTAAGGACCATTCAATGTTGCAATGGACCCCTCCCCCAAAAGCTACTTGCAGCCCAGTTCCTGAGTTCTGACAGCTGCACACACCCCTGTAGTCACATGACCACATTTTGGGGACTTGGCAACTGGCTTACCTTTACGGCCAGTTGTAGCATTTTACAGTAACTGCGATTCACGACACTTTTTTTGCCAATTTTTGTCTTTTTCGCTTGAAATATATTGATTTGCTTAATGACTATGACATTCACTTAACAACCACTGCATTCACTTAACAACTGGTGTTTGCTTAAGGGCAACTGCAAAAAAGGGGGGGTAAAATTGGATCTGATCACATGAGTCTCAATTTGTGACCATCATGGAAATTCCAGGCTCCATGAGTCTTAACTCAAGGACTACCTGCAAGAAAACTACATCAGCAAAAACAAAGGACAAACCCATAGCCATTCTGTTTTGTTAAGATGGGAAAACTTAGACTTCAGGGCCTTGAAGAGAGAAGAAAAAAGTCAGCTTTAAACTTCAGTATGCCAATGGCATCTGCTAAAATTTAAGAGACTAATGTCCTGCAGAAACTTACACCACAGAATGGAGAAATGGGATTTCAGCTTGGATGGATCCAATCGATCCAATCTGAATCCAGGCCAGCCTCTCTTCCAAAACTTCCTGCTTCCATCTCTGTGTGCAACAGCCACCAAACTGGCGAAGCTTTTAACCCTCTCAGTTTGAGGGTCAGCAGCCAAGGGCAACACACACAGTGGCAGAGGGCCAAAAGAGATAGCAAACAGTCAACCAGAAGTGAGTGAAGGCTCTCTTTCCAGAGCAGTGGCTGTCTGCCTGGGCTGGGGACGACAATGCACAGCACACACAGACCAATATCCTCCCTACAGGAAATCATGTGTCACCCAGTGGACTTCCTCTTGCTCTTCTCTTGTTCACAGTAATGAGGTTGCCTTTAGAACAGGGGGTCTCCAACCATGGCAACTTTTAAGACTTGTGGACTTCAACTCCCAGAATTCCTCAGACAGCAAAGTCCACAAGTCTTAAAGTTGCCAAGGTTGGAAACCCCTGCTTTAGAACAACAGCATTACACAGTCTGCAGCCCAAGCAGCTGCTATCCTCTTCATAGCTGCTGCATAATAGATCAGATTGGTTTGAGAAAAACAATATACTACCAAACTGGAATTGAATCATCTCTTTACTTTTGTAAAATGTCAGTCTTCATTTCCTGGCCAAGGCTGATGAAACCTCCACAGCAGTCTCCGGAGGGTCTTCAGCAAGCGGCTTCCATCTGGATTTCTTTCCTTAGCTACTAGTTGGTGGATTTGGTGGCTAAGAACAAGCTGGCTTTTTATTTTTATTTTTTGTATGAAAACGTCAACACTCCACACTGACATAAGCCAAAGAAGAAATCAAAGATAGTGGGCTTCCATACTCTCCTAAACTACTAATATAAATCATTTTTTCCTGTCTTCCTTTTGGATCTAACTCTATTTATATAATACTTAACAGTTAATGTGATTTTTATATAGTTTTATATGTGGTTTTACTGTTTGTTGTACACCACGCCACACCTTCAGTGAGCCATCACACCACACCTTCAGTGATTGTATGTATGTATAATACATACAATGTATGTATTTGATTGTATGTATGTATAATAGCAAAGAGCTGATCTGAACATGACTTGAACCTTAAGTCAGCTGCTTTACATTTTGTGAGGATCACAAAGTTGGTGTTAAGCGCAGGAAATCAGAAGATCCAGGCAATTCAAATGGGTATGAAGACTTATTGCAAGTTTAAGCTCTCTAAAAGAATCTGAGCTACTAAATAGGTCCAAGCAAATTGGTGGTAGATGAGTCAAAGGAATTCAAGGTGGACTGGACTTAGATCTCTTGTGGGTGCAAAGGGACTCATGACTGATGACAGGTTTGAACCCTCCCTCAGGTATAGCCTTGTCATCTCCCACACCTGGTTTAGTTTTCCTTCTTTTGGGGGGATGGGAATGAAAGTTGACAAACTATACATAGTGCTAAGCCATTTTTTTTAACCGAATTACAACTGACTAGGTTCATTGAACATGAAAAGGGGCATGCAAACTTCCTGGGGCCAAGGACTATTCTTAATGAAGGTGGTCCTCAACTTAACAATCATTCATTTAGTAATCATTTGAAATTACAATGGCACTAAAAGAAGGTGATTTACGACTATTGCAGCAACCTTGTGGTCACATGATCAAAATTCAGGCAACCGGTATGTATTTACAACACCAACACATGTCCCTGAGTCATGTGATCGTCATTTGTGACCTACCCAGTTGGCTTCCAACAAGCAAAGTCAATGGGGGAAATGAGATTTGCTTAATGAATGTATGATTCATTTAACAACTGTGCTTGAGTCATGGCAAAAAAGGTCATAAAATTGGTCATGGCTCATTTAACTACTGCCATGCTTAGCAACAGAAGTTCTGGTCCCAATTACGGACGTAGGTTGAGGAGTATCTGTAGATCATTTGAATGCGAGAACTATAAATGTTGAATATTGAAGCCAAGTAGATAGATTAAAATTTTCCATACAGGGATGGAGCCAATCTTTCTAGTTTATTCCCCTCTGGAGGGGGCAAGAATTTTTTCATTGTTGATTTAAGTATGTTAAACAAACTTGCAGGGTTAGAGTGCAATTTTGATATATTTTCCAGCCTGAAAATGGTTGGGAAACCACACTGCTGTTTTTTGGCAACTGTAGTCAACAGAGTACAAATAAGGAATTGGAAAAGAGGGTCTGGGGCGTTTGTAAACCACAACAGCTGGGTTCACACAATGCATTCAGCCAGAAGCAAATAAACCAAATTATGACTTGGCAGGATGATATGTAAACCCACTTGGAATGTAATGCATTTGCTGTCATTTCCTTCTTGTGGTTTGAATTTGGATACAGTGTGATTTGGCTTTATTTGAGAAGTTTGGCACCACCATTATTTCAAGGAAGACAAACATACACAAGTGGGAATGGTTTGCTCTGATTTCCTGATTAAAAACAGCAAGATAGTTGTCTCAGGCATTTTGCCTTTTGATGCTTTCTCTCAGAAGTATGTGTGCCAGCACTCAACCAAACCGCTTCTTACAAAAAGATCTGGCAATCACTCTTCTCTAAGCGCTGTATTTTAGGGTTATATGTCTAGGTTCAATTCCAAAAAGGTGTTTTGGAGCACAAGCACAATACCTGTCTGGGATTGTAAAGCTGACATTTTTTTCCTGAGAACACATGGCAATTGCAGAAATGGACAAGCAATTCTAGGAAAGGAGGCAGCTGCTTTAAAGAGTTAAGAGAGAGAGGCTACAGTTGCACTTCAGATACTTCAAAGTACTTTTTCAGAATTATTTCAAAGCACTACAGGGCAGTCTGTTTGCACTGCCACAACCAACTGCCAAAAGCTTGTATATTGATTTTTATAATATGTATCTTTTAATATGGATTTTATGTTTGTTGTTTTATTCAATTGTTGTATTCCATGGATGGATAGATGGATGGACAGACGGATGGACAGACAAATAACTGAGAGGTTGGGAAGAGATAAGGATTGCTATCTTGTTAATTCTTGCACTGACTTCACAGTTTGGTAATATGACTTACAGGAGTATCAACATGATTTTCTTAAGAGCTATACTGAAAAAACATCTGTTGTTTTACAAAGTGCACACTATTTTCCATCTCTGAGAAATAACAGGCAAAATAGGCTTATTCACAGTGTAACTTACACTCAGAGAAATTTTGTTGCTCATCGATTGTACTATGTATATTACTAGGATATGGCACCATACTGCAGACGATCTTAGGGCCTCCCATTCCATGGCATTTTACTAGCACTTTTAAAAATAACTTTGCTCTTTATCAAGCTGGCTAAAAGGTAGAGGGAATGGAAAGCTTTGGCGTTCTATCACTTTCCACCTCATATAAAAAAAAGGAGGTGCCACTGGATTAGATCAAGGTGGATTCATCCCCTTTAAAAGTTTCCTGCAATGGACAGCCAAGGCTTTTATGATATGAGGAAATAGGGCACAAACAATGCACAGCTGCCTTAAAGTTTGTCTCTACCTCCAAATATTCAATGTGCTTCTCAATAGAGAAGAAAACAAGGATGAATAAAAGAACAACTGGATCAGACTCAATAGAATTTTGCCTTCAAAAACGCTGGAGGTTTTTAAAGAAGAGATTGGATAACCATTTGTCTGAAATATTAATTAATTAATTAATTTGGACTTGCATGCAAAGGACTCGGGGTGGCTCACAAATAAAAACACAGAACAATAAATAATTTTAAAAGAAATTAAACCTAACAAGCCAAGCTGAATAAAACTCATTAAAACCAATTTAAAATCCCACCCCCGCCAGGAGGTCAGTCCAGCCCGGCCTGTACAAACAACCAGGTTTTCAGATCACGGCGGAAAGAGGAGAGATCCAACCGGAGCTCCAAGGGTAGTTGATTCCATAAGGTGGGAGCCGCTACAGAATAGGCTCTTCCCCGGGGCGCCGACAGCCGACATTGTTGTGCGGACGGCACTCTGAGAAGTCCCAACCTGTGTGCTCGCACAGGGCGATCGGTATTTGATATCAGCAGGAGGCGCTCCCGCAAGTACTCCGGACCCATGCCTTGAAAGACTTTGAATGTTAATACCAACACCTTGAATCGCACCCGGAGGGCAACTGGCAACCAAAATAATTTAAAACCCTGGAGGTCAGTCCAGCCTGGCCTGTTCAAACAACCAAGTCTTCAGATCACGGCAGGAGGAGCGAAGATCAGGAGCCAAACGGAGCTCCAAAGGGAGTTGGTTCCACAAGGCGGGGGCCGCAACAGAATAGGCCCTTCCCCGGGGCACCGCCAGCCGACATTGTCTAGCTGACGGTACCCCGAGGAGTTCCCATCTGTGCGCACACACAGTGTGATCGGTATTCGATATTGGCAGGAGACGCTCCTGCAAGTACCCTGGACCCATATCGTAAAGGACTTTGAATGTTAACACCAACACCTTGAATCTCAGCCGGAGGGCAACCGGTAACCAATGCAGCTCGCGCAGGAGGGGCGTAACATGGGAGTACTGGGAAACTCCCATCACAACCCGCGTGGCCACATTCTGCACCAGTTGAAACCTCCGGATGGTATGCAAGGGCAGTCCTAAATAGAGAGCGTTGCAGTAGTCGAGTCAGGACGTGACAAGTGCATGAGTGACGGTGTGAAGGGCATCTCGATCCAGGTATGGGTGTAACTGGCGAACGAGTCGAACCTGGACAAAGGCCCCCCTGGCCACAGCTCCCACCCGCTCCTCCAAACTGAGCCATGAATCCAGGAGAACCCCCAGGTTTTGTGCCATATCCACAGGGGGCAACACCTCTCCCCCCATGACCAAAGATGGAATCCGTTCACTGGCCTATATGCACAACCACTTAGTCTTGGCCGGATTGAGCTGTAGCTTGTTCCTGCCCATCCAGATCTGTACTGCATCCAGACAACGGGATATCACAGAAAGGGCATCACTGATTTGGTTTGGGGTGGAGATATACAACTGGGTATCATCAGCATACTGATGATACCTCACCCCAAAACCCCGGATGATCTCACCCAGCGGCTTCATACAGATGTTGAACAAGAGGGGCGAGAGGACCAACCCCTGAGGAACCCCACAAGTGAGAGCCCTCAGGGTCGACCTCTGCCCCCCTGCCAACACCGATTGCGAGCGCCCCGAGAGGTAGGAGGAGAACCACTGCAAAACAGTGCCTCCCACTCCCAACCCCTCGAGGCGCTGCAATAAGATACCATGGTCGATGATATCGAAAGCCACTCAGAGATCTAATAGGACCAGGACAGAGGAAAAACCCTTGTCCCATGCCCTCCAGAGATCATCCACCAGTGCGACCAATGCCGTCTCTGTGCTAAACCCGGGCCGGAAGCCCGATTGATAGGGATCTAGATAGTCCGCTTCCTCCAGGAAAAGCGGAAACTGCTGAGCCACCACGCTCTCAACAACCTTTGCTAAAAAAAGAAGGTTGGAGACTGGACGAAAGTTGTTTAAAACGGCTGGATCCAGGGCAGGCTTCTTCAGGAGGGGTTTCACCACCGCCTCTTCCAAGGCAGTGGGGAAAGAACCCTCCCTCAACGAGGTGTTGACCACTGCCCGGAGCCAGCTGCACTTGACCTCCCTGGAGGCATGTACCATCCAGGAAGGACACGGGTCCAACAAACACGTGGTGGAACTCAGGGGTCGCATAATCCTGTCCACTTCATCCTCAGAAACAGGATCAAACTCAGCCCAGATGATATTGGCCGGACTTCTTGCATCCCCCTCCTCAGATGACTGCAGATTAGAGTCCAACCCTTCCCGAATCCGAGGGATCTTATCTAACAGATACTGACCAAATTCCTCAGCCCTACCCTGCATAAGGTTCAACCCCGCCCCCGATGTAAGAGGGAGCAGGTGACCCTAAACAGGGCAGCTGGGCAGTCATCTGCGAACGCTATGAGAACAGAGAGGTATGACCTCTTCGCCATCCCCACAGCTACCAGGTAAGTCCTAATATAGGCTCTTAACTGGGGTCGGTCGGATTCAGAGCGGGTCAACCTCCACCTGCTCTCTAAACCCCTCCTACGCCGCTTCATCTCCCGGAGCTCCTCAGTAAACCAAGGAGCCACCCGGGATCTGCGGCGAGTGAGGGGACGCAAGGGGACAACTCGGTCGAGGGCCTCAGCGGCAGCCTGTTGCCAGGCAGCCGCCAGTACCTTGGCTGAGCTGTGGATAAGGGAGGTGGGAAGAGACCCCAGTTCCGCCTGGAACCTCTCAGGGTCCATCAGGCACCTGGGGCAGAACCATCGCAGTGGTTCCTCATCCCAGGGGTGTGGGGCCGCCTGCTGGAAGACCAGCTGCAGGAGATAGTGGTCTGACCATGCTACGGGTTGGGCATTTACAATGCCCACCCCCAGATCACTACGCCACCGTTCCAAGACAAAAACAAGGTTGAGTGTGTTGCCCCACTCGTGTGGGGCCTTGTATTATTTGGGTCAGGCCCATAGCTGCCATGGAGGCCATGAACTCCTGGGCCAACCCCAATGCTGCCCCCCCGGGAGGGCAGGTTGAAGTCGCCCCAAACCAAAAGGCTTGGGAACTCCACCGCCACTCCGGAGAGGGCATCGAGCAGCCCAGGCAGGGCCGTTGCCACATAGCTGGGGGATAGGTATATAAGCAACAGGCCCAACCAACTGCCAGGCCCCAACCTCAAAAGGAGAGCCTCACACCCACCTATCTGCGGAACGGTGACCTCCCTTGGAATCAAGGTCTCCCGAATAACAACGGCCACCCCTCCACCCCTTCCATGAGCTCGTGGCCGGTGTAAAACCTGAAAACCTGGGGGGCATAACTCAACCAGAGGGACTCCTCCCTCTGGCCCCAACCAGGTCTCAGTGATGCAAGCCAGGTCCGTGCATGGGGTTTCCTGCCTGAGCAGGGGGTTGGACTAGAAGACCTCCAAGGTCCCTTCCAACTCTGTTATTCTGCTACTCTGTGTAGTTCAGCATTTAGTTCCCTAGTGGGTACTTCCAAGAAGGCAACAAGCACATTTTGAAAGTCTCTTGTCTTGAACTGATATTCGGAGGTAGATTGCTGATGAACAAAGAGCTTATACTGAGTTCATAAGCCTAGAATGTGTCGATGGGCTTCACCCCACTGGAACACTGCATGGTGCCTTATAACAACTGAGATCCTTGGCCCACTGAAATACAATGCAACTGCCACCACTGTTCAAGATTTCAGCAAGCAATTTTTCCATCCCGAACAAATACGGGGACCAAAACAGGTACCGAGCTCAGTGGATGATAATCCTGCTTTTACAAATTGTCTAATGTCCCCAACCCCTGGGCCCCAGACCAGCACCGGTCCAGGTGCCCCAGAAACTGGGCCATGCAAAAGAATGAGTTCCCATCTGCACACGCATGGAATGCAGGCAGCATGTGAAACCACGCACCTCCGGTCAGCGGAAAAACCTCTGTCCATGGAACTGATCCCTGGCACCCAAAAAGTTGGGGGCTGAGGCTCTAACAGTTTGGTCTGGACTCTGTCGGTTGAGTTACCAGATTAGAAACCAGGAGACTGTAAGTTTTAGTCCCACCCTTAGGCCCAAAACCAGCCGATGTCCTTGTGCTAGTTACTCTCTCTAAGGCTATGAACAAGGCAATGGTAAATCACTTCCAAAATCTTGCCAAGAAAGCTGCAAAGTTGTGTACAGGTAGTCACCAGGGGTCAATACTGACTGGAAAGCACCCCAAAGAAGTATCTTACAGAATTAAAGTTCTTTCTTCAATTGATGGTGAACAATAGTGCAAATGAGATTTGTTGCATTCATGTTGAAATATACGAACAGCCCCTAGATTCCATACCTGCAGTCTTTATGTTTATTGCCTCCCTTTGGAAAACAGGACACTGGAAAAAAATTGCTTGAATCCATGGGGAACGTCTTACGTTAATAGAATGAACCCAGCATCCCTCATCAGAAATAAGGTGGGTGGCTATTCAGAGCAGTGTTTGTCAACTTGACAACTTTAAGATGCATGGACTTCAAGTCCCAGAATTGGCAATCTGATTGGGAATTCTGGGAATTGAAGGCCGCACGTATTAAAATTGCCAAGGTTGACAAATATTGATTCAGAGAGAAAACATTTTCAGCTCCACCAGCCTATCTATGGAACTCCCTTCCCTTTTGGCTCCAGATAGAGGACTTTCTAAATTTTCCCAGGGATTTTCTTTAACATCATCATTATCATCATCACTGCTATCCATCCATTCATCATCCACCTGTCCGTCCATCCACTCACTTACTTATTTATTAAACCAAATATTCTCCTTCATCCTTTCTCTACAGTGCTTGGACCATCACAATAAGAAGTAGAAAAGCATGAAAGCACAGTAAGCTTTCAAACACTTTAGGCATGCTTTTAATTTTTTAATACATTACAGTATATGCTGGATTTTGGATGGCTACATTGTACTTATTGTATATTTTGAATCTTTACTGCTGTTTTTACATGTTTATGCACAGTGTTTCATTATAATAAAGGTTAAAAAATATCTGGCATTAACAGCTTCTGACGATACAAGCACATAGCTTTATAGCTTCCTTAGCAACAACAGAACTGCGGTCTGAAATTTCTTCAGAACATATTTTCAACTTCCTGAATTAGCCAACAGTTCTGTGATTTTCTTGTGATCTTTCATCCAGTTATTAATCAGGCTAGACTGTGTTTAGTTTGGTTGAAATAGCAAAGATTAAATAGGTCCTGGTACCTTCTATGGCATTACATGATAAGGCACTCTCAGAAATTAAATTATGGTGAATCCACAAATCTTTTATAAACAAATCCATGAAGATGTCAGAAATGCAAGTCAGCTAATGCAGCTAGTGAACTGTTTGATACAGGAAGGAGGGTGAATTGTGGTTCTCAGCAATTATACTGAAACACTGCCTACATAAGAAATGTTTTCACTCTGCATAGTGATGAGCAAGAGCTACAATACATTTAGGGGGCACAATGGCTCAGTAGTTAAATACCCTGAGCTTGTCAGAGCTGACAGTCCAGGTTCGAAACCCCAGCTACACGCAATGGAGTGAGCTCCCATTACTTGCCCCAACTCCTGCCCAGCTAGCAGTTCGAAAGCATGCAAATGTGAGTAGATCAGAGGTGGTATTCAGCAGGTTCTGACCAGTTCTGGAGAACCAGTAGTGGAAATTTTGAGTAATTCAGAATACCACCTCTGACTAGCCCTGCCCCCATCTACTCTCTGCCTCCCGAGTCCCAGCTGATCGGCTGGGTCTTCTTTTGTTGCCCTGCACAGGAGAATGGAGCTGGAAAGCAGGCTAGTGGCATATGGAGGGAATGGAGATTTTGCAGTAATCTTCCCCCAGGAATGGGGTGGAAATGGGGATTTTACAGTATCCTTCCCCTGCCACGCCCACCAAGCCACACTCACAGAACTGGTAGTAAAAAAATTTGAATCCCACCACTGGAGTAGATTAATAGGTACCACTTCAGTGGGATGGTAACAATGTTCAGTACACCTTTGGTATATAGCCATGCCGGCCACATGATCACAGAAAATGTCTTTGGACAAGGTTGGCTCCCTCGGTCAAGAAACAGAGATGACCTCATTGCCTTAGAGTTGGACACAACTGACAGGGAAACCTTTATGTTTTTTCTTTCTTTTTTTTAGAAAAAAATCATCAGGAAAAGACTTTGAATCTGCACCCTCCAGAAGTATGGCAGCTCATTTCTATTAATGACTAGATATTATACTGCCTGAATATTATGGAAAATTAGTTGAATTCTAATTCCCATATAGGGTTGATGGGGTCAAGCATGACCAAGTAGAGGCAGGCAGATCTGAAAAGATGTATTGCTTTCGGCTTTATGTGTACCACTGCTTGCCATCTGATTTCCACCCCCCTTATATTCATGCAAATACATTGTTTTTATTCCATTCCATTCTAGCAAGGGAGGGATCCATGGGTCAGCCTTCCTAAATCTGAACTTCTAGGGTACAGGACCTAAGCTTGAATGGAAACATGCTATTGTGAAAAACCACTAGATCAGGGGTCGCCAAATTTGGCAATGTTAAGACTTGTGGCCTTCAACTCCCAGAATTCCTCAGCCAGTCCACAAGTCTTAAAAGTTGCCAAGTTTGGAGACTCCTATACTAGATCATACTGGCTGTGGAATTCTGGGAGTTGAAGCCTATGCAGCTTAAAGTTATTGAGGTTGAAAAACACTGCACTTGCCTGCTGTTGATTAACTCTCTGCTTTCATTCTCACTACCTGGAAGTATATCCCATGGGACAATTTGTATCACAATTCACAAATCAACAACCCCATATTTTTCTATTTGCTCAGTTTAAGTAGTGGAAATGTGTGGGATCTTTTTATCAGAGAGTTGTTCCCTCCCTGCAGAATGGCAGAGCTCCCTCTGCAATTACCTTTCTGCTCTAGATGAGAAGGCATTACCCTAGGGCCAACAACAACACTTAGATTGACACCATCATGCTAGTGTTGCCAATATTATGTTCATGGAGCGAGCCAATGTTCCATTCCAAAAATTAACCCCAGCACTTTGCCCCTACTTTTATTCTTCTCCTACACATTTTCTTTTTGCAGCAAAGACAATAAAAAGTTCAATCAGTTCAATCAGATACTGTTGGACAAGGCAGCTCTTTGGGGCAACTTGAAAAAATGGTGCAGGAGGGGCATGATGGTGGCAAGTTGCCATCCTCCCTTGGTTATCAGAGAGAGGCAGACAGGATATAGGATGAAGTGGAAATTCTAATGGGAAGCTGCCTGCTGCAAATCTTCAGAGGAAACACTGTGGTGCAAAAATACCTTTGCTTTTTCTCCTCCAAACGAGTTGATAGGAGTCAGCTCTATTTTCCAAAAGTCTTATGCAAGTTCTGAGATTGTAGAGCTATAGAGGCATGACACTGATTTTACATGTACATGGAAGAACCTAGAATTTCTTGCAGGTGTTCAGTAGCCAGAAGCACAGTTCTGGATGCTCAGTTTTCTGAAAATACCTTTCCTTAGAGATCTCCTTTTCACTTGAAAGGGCTCCATAGAAGAGCCCCGGAGATCTCCTCAGATCTGCTCAGGAGCACACCTAGGTTCCTAGAACCTAAGTATCAGATGGGACTCCCTTATTTTGATCTACACTTTATAGGGTCATTAAATAATATGAGGCAGGCAGGTTCACACAGGGACAACTGTTGGGAAAAGATCAAGGTCTAAGCAGTCTCTTCTAAAATGCTGCAAAAAAGTGTGTGCAGGAATCTGTCTAAAAGAATCCACATCAGACAAAAACTGCAAAATAACCCCCTAGCTCACGGGTGTCAAACTTGTGGCATCACATTGCTGTCATGTGACACGCTGCAACATTTTTTCCCTTCGTGGAGCTGGGGTGGGCATGGCCTACACGTGAAGCACCTGGCCTGCGGGCTGCCAGTTTGAGACTCCTGCCCTAGCTCATGTGTCAGGATGTTTGGGACAAGGAAATCATGCAAGCGAATCTTTCTGGAGTTCAGTCCATGTTCAGAATTCAAATTTATCTGCAACAAGGGAACCTAATGTTTTGTGCTATTTATGTTCTGTAGTAATTGATATGGTAAAGGTAAAGAAATCCCTGTGGATTTTACTCCACTAGTCTTTGATGACTATAGGGGGCAGCACTCATCTCTGTTTCAAGGCCATTGAACCAATGCTGTCCGAAGATATTTCTGCTGTCATGTGGCCAGGAGGACATCATGGAACACTGTTATCTTCCCTCCGAAGTGAAACCTATTTATCTACTTGAGTTGCACACTTTCAAACTGCTAGGTTAGCAGTAGCTGGGGGGAGGATGGGAGCTCACCCCATTGTGTGGCGCTCGGGTCTCGAACCTGGCCTGTCAACTTTCCAGCTGACAAGCCCAGTGTCTTAAACTCTGAGCAATTGTCTCCAACCGCTGATCCACAGCGTGGTGCCAGGCTGCAGCCTGTAAAGAGCCTCGGTGGCGCAGTGGTTAGAGTGCTGTACTGCAGGCCACTTCTGCTAACTATTGGCTGCCTGCAATTTGGCAGTTCAAATCCCACCAGGCTCAAGGTTGACTCAGCCTTCCATCCTTCCGAGGTGGGTAAAATGAGGACCCAAATTGTTGGGGGCAATATACTGACTCTGTAAAACCACTTATAGAGGGCTGGAAAGCACCATAAAGAGGTATGTAAGTCTAAGTGCTATTGCTGCTATTGCTATTAGAACTCAGCTGTGGAAGTGGTAGGTGAGTACACATATGCAATGTATGCACATGCATTTGTGAAAGCATGCGCATGAAACCAACCTCTCCCCCCACTGCTGCCACCTGCCACATCCACTAGTTTGCCAAGCCAGAAAGATTGGGGACCCCTGCGTTACAGTATTATTAATCAATAATTGTTTTTCTCTGTGCCTTTAAGTCAGTCCTCACTTTTGTAGATTACAAGAACAAGTCCCTGCAGTTTTTTGGGCAACATTTTTCGAAACAAGTCTTGTAGGGTTAACAGTGAATGGCTGCTAATTTATGCTTTGTGCCTAAATTAGAACTAGGACTCATGGTCTCCTAGTTTCTAGCCCACTACATTAACCTCTGCACTCATCTGGCTCTCTAATAAATACATTTGTAACAAAGAAACAATTTCCTTGAAAAGAAGATTTTCATGAAGTAACTCCATGATCTATAAATAAAATATAAAACAAATATATTTTACAAAACAATATATAAGAATACATTGCCAAAGAATTAAATGGAATTATTTATTGTCCCATTCCTCATATCAAAATTCTGTGCTCATGTAATTCTGTATCTGGAACAGCTAAATTCCAAAACCAATATAAAATACATTTTAATGAACAACCTGTGTAAGCAAACAGTAGGGAGGCAAGCAGAAGTTGCCTTTGCAAATTAATAGATAATTCCACTACCTTTCATATTTAAAAAACAAACAATAAATCATTATCCCTTATCAGTTATAAGTTAGCAGGGAAATGACAGGTACTCTTTTGTCCAATTATTTGGTGAGAAACCATCTGCTCCAATCTTTCAGTATTGTTTGGTCAATGAGTAAGTCAGAGCAATGATTGATACACCTATTAGAGCTTCCAAGTATATTTAAGCCCTTTCCCCTCATTTTTCCTCCAGATTGCTATGGAGTAATCCCAAAATCCAAAATAAAAGGATTTTAGTGAACCTATCAATAGCACTGTGCTGTTTCTACAAAAATAACAAGATAAAGACTTCCTTTTCCTGTTATAACTAACTAAAATGTCACAGGAAAAAAAAACAGATTTCCGTCCCCGTTGGCAAACATTTCATGATTCCCCAATGCAATGCCTCCATCATTATTCATAATATTACAGAGATAATTGTTCACATTAACTTGACCAAATTACCCACAACTGTTATGACCAATATGTGTGGAGAGTAAACAAAAGTAAATTCACTATTACAGATAACAGAAAATCAGAGTTGGAAGGGACCTGGTAGGTCTTCTAGTCCAACCCCCTGCCCAAGCAGAAGACCCTGCACCATTTCTGACAAATGGCAGTCCAACCTCTTCTTGAAAGTCTCAAGTGATGGTGCTTCCACAACTTCCGAGGGCAAGGTGTTCCATTGGTTGATTGTTCTCACTGTCAGAAAGTTTCTCCTTATTTCCAGGTTAAATCTCTCCTTGTTCAGTTTCCATCCATTATTCCTTCTCTGGCCTTCAGGTGCTTTAGAAAATAGCTTGGCCCCTTCCTCTCTGTGGCAGCCCCTCAAATATTAGAAGACTGCTATCATGTCTCCTCTGGTCCTTCTCTTCACTAGACTAGCCATGCCCAGTTCCTGTAACCATTCTTCATATGTTTTAGTCTCCAGTCCCCTAACTGTCCTGGTTGCTCTTCTCTGTACTTTTTGTAGAATCTCAACATCTTTTTTATAGTGTGGTGACCTAAACTGGATGCAGTACTCTAGGTATGGTCTTACTAAGGCTTTATAGGGTGGTATTAGTATCTCACTTGATCTTGATGGTATCCCTCTGTTAATGCCACTTAGGATTGCATTTGCTGTTTTGGCTGCTGCTGCACATTGCTGGCTCATATTTAGCTGGTTGTCCACTAAGACTCCAAGATCCCTCTCACAGTTACTGCTATTGAGCCTGGTTTGACCCAGTCTATATGTGTACTTTTGGTTTTTCTTGCCTAAGTGTAGGACTTTACTTTTCTCTACATTGATTTTCATTTTGTTAAATGTGGCCCAGTGTTCTATTCTGTCAAGATCCATCTGGATCTTGAGCCTATCTTCTTGGGTGTTAGCTATTCCTGCCAGCTTAGTATCATCTGTAAATTTGTTAAGTTCCCCTATTAACCTAGGCCTTATAACCTAGACCATGAAGAGGAAGGAGATGCAGATTTCTGCATATAGAAAGAACAATAAAATGTAGCTAGCATTTTTAAAATTCAGTAGATTAAAAGCATTTGGGAGGTTGTTTGCCTCTCTGGAAATCTAATGTGCCTTTGTATATTTTATCTGTAAACATATGCCTATGATTAATCTATATATTTCTAAATACATGCAAATATATTTCAAAATATTCTGCTGCCTTCTCCCCAAAGGAAACCAACTCTGTACTCAGAAAAAGTGAAATAGCTTAAACACTTGTGTAAGAGAACAGTGGCTGGGCTGCCCATAACAGATTCAGAATAGCCCCTGCTACTTTTTTTGTAGAAAACTTCCAATTGCAGAAAATATATGTTGTTATGGATTAAACTTTTGAGTTCTTCGTATGCTCTGACCCTGGTTGTTTTCCTGCAGACGTTTCAGTTATGGACTAAGTAGTGTCTGCAGAGAACACCAAAAAATGCAATAGAGACCTTCCTTTTGCAAGAGTTTGCTTTCTTTTAAGTTCAGGCTGTCAAAGAGAAATCTCATTTCCTGCTACCCATCATACAAAGCATAACCCTGTTGCTTAATTAAAATGAGATGGGGAAAAATGTATTTCTTAGGCAGGAAATAAGGAACAAACCCAATCCAGAATGCATTTTTAAGTTCATAAAGATAAAAACAGCTGAAAGGGCAGAATCAGATCATGGCTTAATTAATACAAGAACCCTAGTCCAACAGCTCAGTAAACAATGTTTCCCTTTCCCCTCCCACTGCTGTTGCCTGTTCACCTTTTCCTGCTGTTTCTGCCGCTTGCCAACAGCCCCCCTCCTCAAACGTCAGAGATAATGCTATGCAGCAATGTTATTCATTAATCTTTTTAGCAATGCAACCAGAGGAGAACTTGGCCATGAATGTGAGAGCAGCAACAGAATGTGCCTCTCAGACTTGCCCGATGTACATGCAGGTGGCTTTGGGGAAAACTGGTTCCACCATTTACCTCTCCTAATGACGGTTTCTTCTGAGACTCCAAAGGGACAGAGGCCCTCCCCACTTCCACAAGCACTGTCTCTCTTACCTCCAGGGATGCAGAGTCAAAGGACTACAAGGACTGCAGGGGCTGAGAAGGGTCGGGCTCTGGCTACCAGGTGACAAGCTGCAAAGGAAGAGAGGCAACCAAAGGAAGGGTGGGTGAATAATGTGAAGAGGTCTCCTAGCAGTGACCCTCCTCTGACAGGTGCGGGGCCCTTTTGGTGTCCCCCCCAATTCCTTCTCAAGTTCTGAGCAACAAGGCCAGCCCCAAGCAGGTTGCTATTGAAGAGAGGAGAAGGTGGTGCCATCTCCCAGTTCTATAATCCACTTATAGCATCTGCTTCATCCTGCCTTCAAGTTCTAATGATCTTTCTACCACAAAGAAGAGGGCCTGGCAGATCAGCTTTCCGTTTTCCTGGACTAGCTGACATCATTCAGAAGCTATACTAGTCTGGGTAAGACTAGCCAGAAAAGGATCTGCAGCTGACCATATTCATCTCCAGTTCTTGGAGATTACCTGGATAAGTTTCCCTGTAGTTATCCTGGCACGTTTTTCAGAAGTTTGCTATTGTCTCTTTCCTAAGGTTGAGAGAAAATGACTGGCCCAGGGTCATTCAGCTGGGTTTGTGCCTAAGGTGGGATTAGAACTCATGGTCTCCTAAAGGTGCTTTTTTTCTAAAGCTTGGCAAAGGGTAACCCAATTTCCCTACTTGTTGGGAATGCACTAGAATTTTTCAAGGCAGATCCTTAAGAAAGAATATATGGCTGAACATAGAAAGGCAGTTTGGTGTAGTGGTTAAGGCATCGGGCTAGAAACTGGGAGACTATGGCTATCTATGGAGATTCTCAGTCATCCAGGTCATGTCCCAAAGGTGCTTCTTTTTTTAAATTACATTTATATGCCGCCCTTCTCCGGAGACTCAGGGCGGCTTACAATTTTTGGGATACAACCCAGTGTGCTCAGCAATAGCCTTCATTCCATTGTATATGCCTGCTTATTACTAAGCGGCATTTTTACAAAGTCAGCTAATTGCCCCCAACAATCTTGGGTCCTCAATTTACCTACCCCGAGAGGATGGAAGGCTGAGTCAACCTTGAGCCTGGTGGGATTCGAGCCTACAGCAGTTGTAGGCAGCTGGAACTTAAGTGCAGGCAATTAACAGCCTGAGCCACCAAGGCCCATTTTTAAAAGGCAACTGGACTTTCTGGTTTTTCTTGGAAGACATTTTGCTTCTCATCCAAGATGCTCAGAGCTGAAGAATCTTCTTGGACGAGAAGCAAAACGTCTTCCAAGAAAAACCAGAAAGTCCAGTTGCCTCTTGAAAAAAGCACCTTTGGGACAACCAATGCAGTCATGATGTCCCCAGTTTCTGGCCCGATGCCTTAACCACTACACCAAACTGGCTCTCTATACTCAGCCATATATTCTTTCTTAAGGATCTGCCTTGAAAGATGCCAGTGCACTCCCAACTAGTAGGGAAATTGGGTTACCCTTTGCCAAGCTTTAGAATTTGAACCATGAACCCTGTTCTCAATTTTATTTATCTAGCCTGAAATGATGCTGTGTTGAATTCCTTCAGCCCTCTTATTAAATTCCATCACAAAAAGACTTGAGGCTAAACATACTCAGCTCTCTTAACCCTTTGAAAGTTGAATTCATGGGGTGGGTTTAGCCTCAAGAAGGGGAGACCTGAAATATATGAATATATGGCTGTCAAGGGAAGATGTCCACAGCTCCTGAAGGCAGGATAAGAATCTATGCCAGAAGCTTTACAATAGATCCAAACAGTAGATCCACACTTGAAATAAGGAGGAATGACAGTTATTGGGCGGTGAATCATCTTGCCTTCTGGAGTTGTGGGGGCTCTATTACTGGAGGTTTTCCAGTGATTTGTCAGGGATGATGTCAGAATTTCTGCCCTGGGCAGGTTTAGACTAGAATCTAGATGATCTCAGAGGTCCCCTTCAGCTGGGCGATCCTGAGACCAGAGCTGTGTGATTCTGAAACTATGGAAATCCAAGGATTCCCACAACAGCAAGAAGCCAGTGGCTCTTTGTGATCAAGTAAAATTTGTGAGGGAAGGATCACAACAGAAAGTGTCACAGCCCAGGTATTGATGAGGCTGCTAAAAAAGAAAAACACCCAATTCCTGATACATAGCTACTCTTGCTTTTTAAATTAGGAAAGCCCACCAAGCCCTAACCTTGCAAGATTTAAATATTTCCTCCATTTCCTCTTTCAGCTCCTCAACTGGGCAGGTGGACACTTCAAAAGGTAGAAGAGCAAGCAGAAGTCCAACAGGTAGAGGCTTTCCTCCCTACCCCAGGATGGAGAAAGGAGGGAGGGGAATCTGGCAGGTCTGCACCTGCTTCATTTCTAACTCTCAAGCAGCTGCTGTTAAAACTATGTGTTATTGGGGAGGGGGAGGCAAAGAATGGGTGAATAGGGATGCTGGGGAGAAGTGAGGCGGAGGGCACCTCAGTTTTAACCAGCTGCCACCGCCGTGGAGGGCAAGGGGATGGAAACGATGGAGAAGGAAGGTGAACCTCTTCTTCGCTTCTTTTTAGGAACAACCCGCCCCCTTCCTTCCAACCTGGTTCCCTGGCAACCGAAACATGCGTCATTGGAGACCCCTGGACCGAAGGAGAGAGCGCGCGGGGAAGAAAGGAATCCCTAGAAGTGGGGAAGCGCCCACCCTCGTTCGCCCCCACCCACCCACCCACCTACGCGCAGCTTTGTCTCTCTTCACCAGTCCCGGGTGCTTCGGTCCCTCCGGTTCCCTCCAAAAAAACAAACCCCGCTGCCTTCGTCTCAGATTTCCCCCATTCCCTCCCCTCCCCGCCACCGGCCCCCCACCCTCCACAGCCCCTCCTCACTTACTCCACCAAGGTCAGCGAGGGAATCTTCAGCTTGGCCCTGCGCGCCTGCATGGTTGTTGCCGCCGCCCCGACGGTGTGTGCGCCCCTCTCGCCTCTCTGCCCGCCAACCCGGTCGGGCAGCGAGTGAGAGGGAACCAGCCGCAAGAAAGGAGGCGAGGCTGCTCGCCGGCTTCCCCCGCTGCCCGCCCACCTGCCACTCCTCCCCGCGGCCCTCGGAGGGGAAGGGGGGATGGCGGAAGAGCCCTCCGCGCGCGCGCGCGCAACCAGCTCTCCCCCACCCACCAGACCCCCGACTTTAAAAGGTGAAACAGACTCTGGGGCAGGAGGTTGGGGTGGAGGAGGGGAAGGTTAGCAGCATATGCTACACTTCTTTCCCGAGGTATGTTTTGTTTTGATACCAAATTTCCACAGCTGGTGGTCATTTATAGCTGACCAGAAATGCTGACCCTTTTTGGAAGAATACTAAGCAAGAAGTTGAGGCACCCACCGGCCCTTCTTCTGCTTTTTCCAGGGTTTGGTACCATACAGCTACTCCTCGGCTTACGACTGCAACTGAAACCCCCCCCCCATATTTCAGCTGTTCAGTGAGTTCTGCCTTGTTTTATGACCTTTCTTGCCACCATTGTTAAGGGAATCGCTGTGGTGGTTAAGTTAGCAATGCGGCTGTTTTAAGTGAATCTGGTTTCGACTTTGCTTGTCAGAAGGTCGCAAAAGGGGGATCGTGTGACCCTGAGACGCTCCAACCCTCAGAAATGTGAGTCAGTTGCCGAGCATCTGAATTTTGATCAGGTGACAGTGGGGATGCGCAACAGTCATAAGTGTGAAAAATGGTCGTAAGTCACTTTATTCAGTGTTGTTGTAACTTTGAACAGTCACTAAATGAACTGTTGTAAGTTCGAGGACTACCTGTAGCAGAGAAGAGACCGAGTATTAATCTCAACTTCCTTGAACCCTTTTTAGGTAGAAAATCACAGCAGAGCTCAAATAAATGGTGATGATAACCAGCAGTGGAGCTTAATGCCATTTAATCAAATCAGGCCAATCTTTATTATGATCATAGACCAGGCATGTCATGCCAACTCAAAATGCCAATAAATATAATTTTTAAAAAGCACTTCCTGCATATGTACAAAAACCTGTTCTGTCTCAAACAGGCACTTTCTGATCCTTAGGGTGGTTTCCAAAAGATCATAGGTCGATTGGTTTATTGAAGTCACTACAAAAAGAAATCTCTCTATATAAAAGTGAAATACCACTCACGCATCATCACAAAATCTCCAGAACCGTAAAGCCTACAAACTTGAAATTTGGCACGTATGTTCATCTTGGCCTCTAAGTGCTCACTAAGAAAGGATTTTTCAAAATGACCATCAAAGCATTAGTATTTTGTATATTATTATTAACACGCTCTGATGCTAAGGAGTTCTACTCCCTCTCCCCACCTGAAAAGAAATCTGTTCCAAATGCAGAACACAAGCAGAGGAGAGGAGTTTCAGTTTCAGTTTTAGTTTCACAGCAGCAACCAGCTTTAGTACTGAACAGTTGAGCTAAGCCATGCCCAGGCTCCTTGCTGTCTCCTCCTTGCTCACACAGCAAATACTGCTTCAGTTTCCAAACAACCCTCAACTCTTTCACACACTGACGGGATGCTAGCCAGATGAATACCGATGGATGCTGGTAGGCAGAGGCAGAATTCCCCCCCCCCTTATTTTCTTCCCCAAAAACTAAGCCCGACCACATAGTTTTGTAGCGAGGCATGGGTATCGAGCTAGTAAAGAGATATGGACAGATACTTCATATGCCATGACTTCTCCAGATTATGGATGTATATGTTGTTCTCAACTTGACAACCACGATTGGGAGCAGAATTTCTGTTGCTAAGCAAGGCTGTTAAGTGAATCGTACCTAATTTTACAATGTTTTGTGCCAGTGTTAAGCAATCACTGCAGTTGTTAAGGGAATTATGCGGTCATTAAACGAATCCAACTTTCTCCATTGATTTCGTTTGCTGGAACCTGACTGGGAAGGTCACAAATGGTGATCACATGACCTCAGGACGCTGCAACTATCATAAATTCATGCCAGTTGCCAAGCGTCAAAATTTTGATCATGCAACCATGTGGATGCTGTGACGATTATAAGTGCAAAGACCAGCCATAAGTCACTTTTTTCAGTGCTGTTGCACTTTAAACAGTCATTAAATGGTTGTAAGTCAAGGACTTACCTGTACCTAGAAGCTCAAAACTGATGTTGAAGAAAGCGCTCTGTACCTTGATAGAGCAGCTCTTCCCTTGGATATGCATTATAAGCAAGTTGCCCAGGAAAACATATTCAGTACTTTCCACACCTAAGACTGAGACGTTTGATCGTTCTGTATTTTTTGAGATCACACTGTCATCCACATCTCCCACCCACAGATGTGTGTCAAAAGCCAGTTTACAAAGAAAACAGCAGCTCTGCATAATAAAAGAATGGGGAAGGGGAGCCAAGATTGTGATTTAATAAGAATGCAATGCTCAGCACGATTGGCATCCAGTCCAATAACCTTCAGAGTAGGAAATACATTTGAACATCAGATGACAATTCCTTGTACATTGTTTACAAAACCCAAAACATTCTAACAAAAGACAGAGGGACAATAGGAGAGTATTCAATGCTCTGGGAAACCAACCCATTGTTGCTGTCATTTTTCTGAGGGACATGAGCAATTCCACCACCACCCCTCCCTTGCTTACATTTATAGGAATACTAAAAAATAAATTGGATAGCTACAGACACAACTACTCCACAATCAATTAATCTGTAGCCAGAAAATGTGGTGCAAACCAGTCATTAAACAAAAGAACAACTTTCCGCTCTGACACTGCTTATCTCCAGTAGCTGCTTAAGGAGGAACAGTCCATAATTACAGTGCAGGTAACTAGATTCTATGCAGAAGCACTGGGGATTCATTGGAAACACGTTTGTCTAATCCACCATAGTTATGATATATAACAAATGTGGCAATATTCCTTTCCCTTTTAGTATTAAACTGACAACAGGCAACACCGTTTATGGATTGTAATTTTAGTATAGTTAATAGAATAGAATAGAATAGAATAGAATAGAATAGAATAGAATAGAATAGAATTCTTTATTGGCCAAGTGTGATTGGACACACAAGGAATTTATCTTGGTGCAAATGCTCTCAGGGTACATAAAAGAAAAGATACATTCACCAAGAGTTCAAGAATCATCAGGTACAACACTTAATGATAGTCATAGGGTACAATAAGCAATCAAATCATACTAGGAAGCAGTCAATATAAATCGTAAGGATACAAGCAACAAAGTTACAGTCATTCAGTCACAAGTGGGAGGGGATGGGTGATAAGGAGTGATGAGAAGATTAATAGCAATAGTAGCGCAGACTTTGTAAATAGTTGGACAGTGTTGAGGGAATTATTTGTTTAGCAGAGTGATGGCTTTTGGGGGGAAAACTCCTTGCGTCTAGTTGTTCTGGTGTGCAGTGCTCTATAGCGTCGTTTTGAGGGAAGGAGTTGAAAGTTTATGTCTGGGATGTGAGGGGTCTGTAAACATTTTCACAGCCCTCTTTTTGACTCGTGCAGTATACATGTATACAGTAGACCATGTATAATTGACAGACTGGATTTTATCATATGTAGATTTTAGTTATTTATTATTTTATGCTAGAATTTTTAATTGTATGTTTACCCTGTGTTTTTATATGATCTGGTTTCTGATCTATGACTGTAATAAACTGAATTGATTGAACTTTTATCAGTGATGAAGACAACATGATAGCAAAATGTTCATGGAGGCCCTCCGTATCCAGCATCAGACCGTGAGGCTGGTTTCCCTTCTTGGCTTCTTTATGGGCTACCCAAGTGTATTTGACCAGCCAATGCTAGAAATGGAACACTAATTTTTTTTGTGGCCCAAGAAAGCAGAACTTCTGTATTCTTATAATGCATCTCTGAGATGGGCAGCAAACAAATTTAGTAATAAATAAATAAAATAATTAAGATGCAGCTGGCAGAAAAACTAATGCAGGTAGTTTTTGGTTAACTATGGTAATTGGGTTCAAATTTTCCATTGCTAAAGTGTCATGTGATCATGCTGCTTAGTGATAGCACTTCCAATGCTTCCTGTGGCCATCGTTAAGATAATCCTGCACCATCCTTAAACGCAACATCATGAAGTCACACTTGGGGACCTCTTGCAGCTTCTCCATTGACTCTGCTTGTCAGAAGCCAGCAGTGAAAGTTGCAAATGTCTATCACGTGACCCTGGGATGCTGTAATGTCATAATTGTGAGCCAGTCACCAAGTGCTCAGATAATTGTGATCATGTGACTTTGGAGACTCTGTGATAGCTGGAAATTTGGGAGCTGGTCATAACTATCATTTGTTCAGTGCTGTCATAACCTTGAGCAGTCACTGAATAAGTGGTTTGCCAAGCAAGGACCACTTATAAGTAGCAAAATAATGAAGGGAGGGAGTCAACAAAATTAAGAGGGCAGCCACAGCTTTGCAATCAAACCCCGCCTCCTTTTTCCATGTTTTTGATCTTGTGGGTGTCAACAAAGCTCTCTGGATCTTCGTTGACCCCTCTTCAATCTTTGTTGACCCCAATGCGGTTTACACAAGAGGCTCAGCTACCAACATGGAAAATGAGTGAAACTTCAAAGGGAGGATGAAAATGAAGCCTATGAAGAAAAAAATGGGCTGGTTGCCCTTTACTCACATCTTCCCTCGGCGTGGCAGGCTCAGCTCCTTCTGGATGAAGAAAACAGAAAATAAAAGAGTGTGTACATTGCTTCTGTATCACCCATATCTTGCTTCTTTGTCTTTGCTCAGACTCCCCAAATCTTAGCCTGAAATGGTAGAGAGTATAGGTATGGTACAGGGTTCCCTACTTGAGCAGGGGTTGGACTAGAGGACCTCCAAGGTCCCCTTTCCAACTCTGTTAGCCTTTGCTCTTTTAGCTTCCTGCTGACTTGAATGTATGAATGGGGAAAGCCGTGTTCTCTTCACACAACAAATGCGGGTTATTCAAGATGCACCTCCATCTTCCTTTCCTGGGATTCTTGTACCAGATTTTGCAGCAAGAACATGCTCTTTGTACTTGTTAGGAAAGAGAAAAAAAATACTCTCCTTATATTCCAGAGCATTCCCTCTATACAATCTATGTTCAGGTCCCCAGCTATCAATATTTACTGGGTGACTATGAGCCAGTTTCTCTCATTCAACCCTGCTTAATTCTGTATTGTTGGATAAAATGGGAGATGGTTTGTACACTACAATATTCCTGCAGTCAAATATAAATAAACAAGGGAAGAACATTTTAGTGTAGATGGAATAAATTTAATATCAAGATGGCTAGTATAGAAAACTTCCATGAATAGGCTGAGGTATCCAGTAAGCCTCAACCTGGCCTAACATGTTTCCCAATTCATGCTAGATAATGTCTAGATTCCCATAGGACATTAAAATCTATAGAATTCCACTTTAGCCTAATATAGCAATTTGTAAAAATTCAGATTTGGCATAGGGAACCTATATTTGTGCATATCTCGAGTGGGTGATGGCTAACATGTCAATTTACCTTTTTCCATGAGAAAGAGATGTGTTAAATGGAGTCTTTCAAAAGTCCTAGATTATAAGAGCAGGAAGCACTTTCTTTTTTGGGGGGAGATGGGGAGAGATACCAAGGGTTGCATCAAATGCAATCTTGCCCATGAGGCTCTATGCTGTATAGCCCAGCATCAAAAATGGGCAAGGCAAAGCAAAAGCTAAATTAACTGAATTTAAATGTATTTCAGTATTCCTTAACTTCCCTCTTCTTTCACATAAAAATTTCAAATGCAAATTACCCAGGAAGCCACCTTAAAAAAAATGAGGGGGGAGAGAGGAACAATTGGATGTGGAATCTTATCTCCCAATTGGCAAAGAAAAGGTTTAAAGTAGAAATCGTACAAGTTAAGAGCTAACCAGCACTTACAATCCTTTCCCCACTTTCTGGCTGTATTCACACAACATGCATCACCTGGTTGCTGAATCAGTCCTTTTCTGGCCTCACACAATATCCTGGATGGTCAATTAAGCAATGGGCTGGGGTTTACACAACTGCCAAGTCCTAAAGAATCTCACCAAGACAACTAATCAAGATTAGGAAGCTGCACAACCTCACCTGAGCTGAGAAAGCATGATTGTGATAGAAGAGCCTTTGAGGCTTTGGATCAGTGATTTTAAGTCCCAAAGATTCTTTTCTGTCTCAAACTCCTGTAGTATATATGAATCCACAAGACATGACTATCAAGTGGAGAACAGAATTCATCTACTCTCAGGAAGGGTTCTCTTCTCCCAGAATTTATAGCAGAATTCACTGAATCTGGAAACAGGAGTGGGCATTTTCAAAATATGGTAGGGCAAGAACAGACATTATTTTCATAATAACACTAATGGATAGGAAACTTCCTCCTTAATTAAGAGACAATTCAAAAGAGCACGGAAGTCATCAGCTCACAGAGAAATGGTGGCTGGAAACCAGATATTGCATGTGTTGCAGTGGCTCTTTTCTTTGGAATTAACCTAATTAATGAGACTGTGAAAATCTAGGTTTCTTATTTGGGAGTTGGTGTTTTGACAAGAGTTTTCAAAAAGTGCCTCAGAGGTCTTTTTAAAGTCTCCATGGGCCTTTAGGATGAAATGAATGTTTACTTCTAGTTCCTAAACACCCAAAAATAACTGAATTTTTAGTAACTCTTTAAAAAGTGGTTTGGGAAAGATTAATTCTTTATCATAAATCAAACTGGAAGTGATTTTATTTAAGGGTGGAATATAAACATTTTGAAACAACAGTATTTGATGACACAAAAAACTTCACCCACAATAAATGAACCAGTCCAAGGACTTGTACAGTTTTTGTTAAAATGGAATAACATCACAAACCCTTTGATACACAATTCCTTACTGCGTTTCCTTCTCTTCTTGAATATATTGTCAAAATTTGCTGAAGGGATGCTGTAGAGAAAAGGGGAAGCTTGCATTTTCCAACAAAATCATGGGATCCTTGTCAAAAACAAGGCAGTTTTGAATGAGAAGAAGAAATATAAAGAAAATGTTGGCTCCTTTCACATACCAAATAATAAGCAAATGTGGTATGCTTGCTTTTGATTTAAGGTCATTTCCAATCCTAGAGACAGGCTTGATTTTTAGGCTTCATGACAGGAACACTCTTTCAAAAAGTAATAGGCAAAGCCAGGGAAAAAACAAAATAACATTGACTTGGCTTTGTATTTAATTAAAATTAAGCACAGTTAGAACAGATACCCTCCAGCCATATGTCTAATAATTTTCCCTTCACAGTAAAATTTCCACTTCGGTTAAGACTTCTAGAAGTCTCTGTTGACCACAGCTGGCTTCATTGCCTGTGTGTAACTCCAGAGCCCCAGGATGGCTTAACCACCATATGATGTATGAACTTAGCCATTGTTATATTAGTATCCAGCTCGCACATTCATGCACAAAGTGCATTCACTCAGAAAAGTACTCCTAAGCACATGCCTATGCAGTATCTCACGAACACCTTATATATCCAATGCTTAAAAATGCTCATGGAAGAACTCTTAAAGCTGCCATTTTGCTATTCATTGTTTTCCTCCAAAGCATCCCCTTCCAATGCTTTCTTGCTTTTCAACCATACTGGGGTGGCAAAAAACTGCAGGAAATGTTTGCCATGGCAACCAATGATGTCACACTCTACTTGCCACTAGCTGTGGAACAGCCTGACTTAAGAAAGAGGTGGGTATAGCCTGAACAATCCCCATCTCAGATTCCATGCAAGGCTTGTCTATACCCTGAATGGCCTGAAGTTCCAAACCAAGAAGCAAATGTATTAATTCTGGGAATAACCAACAATTGTACCTTCCATCTTCTTGCATTATCTCGATTCAAGGTTACTAGTTATGATGTCTAAAATGAACCTCTCTATTCAACACCAGTTGACTTTAGGGTCAAATGGGGACAACAGTTCCTTTCTGTGGTCTGGGGGCTTCTGAATAGCAGCAAGTTGGCCACTGTGGACTTGGATTGGAAAAATGTGAAAGAGGAGGAGAAGAAGAAGAAGGAAGGAGGAGGAGAAGAAGAAGGAGGAGGAGGAGAAGAAGAAGAAGAAGAAGAAGAAGAAGAAGAAGAAGAAGAAGAAGAAGAATCTAGTAACAGATTTGAAGGAGTCCATCAACAAAGCTAATGATACCAATATCTGAACATCAGTTCCTCTCTGAGAAACAGTAGAGAGGTGTCTGTTCAACCAAGGTAGAAAGAAAGCAAGATGCTCAACTAGAGTGAGATTTCGGGAAGGCAGAGAGAAAGAAAAGAGACAAGAGTATAATTTGGACAAGCTCTTTCCTACTTTCACCAACTCTTACATGATTGTGGACATCTTCGCTTGCAACCTCCATCCAGATTTGAAAACAAAACAAAAAAAAGGAGAAAGGACCCTGATTTTCTTCTTTGCTCACTGCTCCCAGGCCCATGTTTCTGTCTTGTGGCTGAGATTGATCTCTCTGTGACAGGCAAAATGTCACTGAAGCCCTTGAAGCTTTGATCTCTGAGGTCCCCCCAGGACTCTCAGCCAGGCAGTAAGGCACGTGAAATGCCAAGAGAAATTTCTGTCGCTCTCCCACGAGTTAAATCAGGCAGGAGAGGGTGCAGAGGGGAGCCGTCTGCCTTGTGCTCCTAGGAGCTGCCAAGACCAATAACAGCAGGACTCTGCCCGTAAGGTAACTCGGTGGAAGCAGCTTGCTTAACCCTTGCAGAGCACTTTCTCGACGACCAGAACTGCCTTGGTGGGTGATGAGAGCAGAAATTCCTGTCTTCTCCAGAACAAGCAGGAAGGGGATGGTTTTTGCTCCCAATTTATTTGGGGAGAAGATTTATTTATTTAATGAGATTTCTATGCCGCCCTACCTCCTGAAGGACTCAGTGCGGCTTACAGTAATAAAAGAGAAACAATACAAAAGTTAAAAAACCATTAAATATGAAATCTCTCTAAGCCAATAAAATGTATAAAATCATTGTTAAAATCCCCTCCCCTCCATCAATCCGAGTTGGCAAGTTGGAAAAGCCATGTTTTTAGGCCACGGTGGAAGGACCGGAGGTCAGGGTCTACCCAAAGCTCCAGGGGCAGTTGATTCCATAGGGTGGGTGCTCCCACAGAGAGGGCCCTACCCCTAGGGGTCACCAGCCGACATTGTCTCGCTGACGGCACCCCAAGGAGGCCCTGCCTATGGGAGCACACAGGTCATTGGGAAGCTGTTACTGGCAACAGGGTTCCCCGCAAATACCCCAGTCCTAAGCCATGAAGGGCTTTATAGGTCAACACCAGCACCTTGGATCTCACACGGAGGGCAACCAGTAACCAGTGCAGCTCGCGCAAAAGGGGTGTGATATGGGAGTATCGGGACCCTCCCATCACAACCCGGGCCACTGCATTCTGGACAAGTTGAACCCTCTGTGTGGTCTTCAAGGGCAGCCCCATGTAAAGAGCATTGCAGTAATCCAGACGGGAGGTAACGAGCACATGAGTGACCATACGTAGGGCATCTCAGTCCAGATAGGGGCGCAACTGGCACACCAGATGAAGCTGGGCAAATGCCCCCCTGGCCACGGCTCCCACCTGCTCCTCCAAACTGAGCCGCGCATCCAGGAGGACACCCAAGTTGCGAACCCTACCTATGGGGGGCAACACCTCTCCCCCCATACCCAAGGGTGGAATGTCCTGGACAACTCGAGATGCTGGTACATACAGCCACTCAGTCTTAGCTGGGTTGAGCTGGAGCCTGTTCCTCCCCATCCAGACCTGTAGCGCTTCCAGGCATCTGGACATCACGTTGAGGGCGTCACTGGGTTGGTTTGGGGTGGAGATAAAAAGCTGGGTATCATCAGCGTACAAAGGAGTTTATTTATTGCCTTTACCCTGAGGGCTTATCATCTAGGTCAGGGGTGTCAAACTCGCGACCCTGTGGGCCGGATGTGCCACATGCTGGCCCGCCCCACCCAGTTTAGCGAAGGGAGAAAAAGTCCTGATACGTCACGTGATGCCGCCCATTACGACGTGAGTTTGACACCCCCGATCTAGGTCGTGGTTGTTCCAAATGTGCTTTTTCAAAAGGCATCTGGACTTTCTTGCATTTTTTTTTCCCCTGAAAATGTTTCACTTCTCATCCAAGAAGCTTCTTGGATGAGAAGCAAAACATTTTCAAGGGAAAAACCAAGAAAGTCCAGTTGCCTTTTGGGAAAGCGCTGTTGGGATTTCACCCTGAGTAAGAACAATGCATTTAACAAGGACGGTTGGCTTAAATACAGAAGCAGTCTGCCTGTGATCAGGCAGACTGGTGGAGAGAAAAAGGGAAGCAGGCAATTCAAATTTTTTACTACCAGTTCTGTGGGCGTGGCTTGGTGGGCGTGGCAGGGGAAGGATACTGTAAAATCTCCATTCCCTCCCCACCCCACTAACCTGCTTTCCAGCTCCGTTCTCCTGTGCAGGGCAACAAAAGAATAGATGGGGGCGGGGCCAGTCAGAGGTGGTATTTGCCGGTTCTTCGAATTACTCAAAATTTCCACTATCGGTTCTCCAGAACTGGTCAGAACCAGCTGAATACCATCTCTGGAGACAAGTGGCAGAAAGAAGAGAAAGGGAAGAAAGACAATGTGATAATCCCACTCATATTCATCATTAACTTCACCCAACAGTATGGAGTTTTTGACAGATAAATCATGAACGGTATGCTTTAGGGCAGCGGTCCTGAACCTTTTTGGCACCAGGGATGGGTTTCGTGGAAGACAATTTTTCCATGGGCCAAGGGAGGGGTATGGATGAGGAGGAGTGTGCAACCTAGATCCCACGCAGTTTTGCCCACCTGCCGCTCACTTCCAGCTGTGTGACCCAGTTTCTAGCAGGCCACAGATGCGGCCTGGGGGTTGAGGATCTCTGCTACATGGTATCAGGGCTGAACAAATCTATACGGGCACTAGATGGCAGCAAAGAGGTGTAATTATCTGTATTTCTCCTCTGGATCTCAATCTAGTTGTAAATAAGCACCGCTTTCCGATGAATGAAGCCTTTGAGGAGAAAAAATAATTTCCCATGTTGATATACTCTGACTATGGAAGCTTTGGTGTTCTCTGAGCTTTGTTGTTTGTTTACAGATGTTTTATCACCCAACTAGGCAACATCATCAGTGCTCTGACTGACTAGCAGAAGCAGATTCCCATCACTTCAGGGGAAAGAAGTTTTCAAATGTAGGCATTCGGCTATCATGTCTGACATTTTTGTCACAAATATGCAAAGTAGATTAGCTAAACTTTCCCAAACTGGGGCTTTTCAGATACATTGGATCACAGCTTCCAAAAACCCCAACCAGAGAGGTGCCCAGCATGTATATAAAGCACAAATCTGGGATCTAAACCTGAGACCCTTCAGCTATTGTCAAACATTTTAGCCATCCCACTGGCCCTGTGGATCTTCTGGTTTTCTATTCCAGGAGTCTCCAAACTTGGCAACTTTTAAGACTTGTGGACTTCAACTCCCAGAATTCCCCAGCCAGCATGCAACCATTAACGCTGATGATGTTACCTAGTTTGGGTAATGAAATGCCTGCAAGAAAACAACCAAGCTCAGACAACACCAAGGAATCAATCCTTTCAATCCTGAGCTACAAATATTCTCCTTTGTGATGACAATCAACTTTGTATCTCCATCCTGGGTGACGGCAGAGGTGCTATCACTGTCCTCTCACAGTGCTTGGAGGCGTGGGGGTCTGGATGGGGGACAATAGGCTGATAGTAAGACAATACTAGGGGACAATAGGCTGATAGACAATAGTAAGACTTGAGTGCTATAGAAGTGTGGAGCTTCAGGATCTGGGAGTTCTGGATGGGACTGCACTGCCTCAAGCAGACCCTGCGCACAATCCGTCAGTTCTCCTAAACTCAAAGAGCAAGTGGCAGTCGTGTCTAGAAGAGTTTTTGCACAACTTCATGTTGTGCACCCAGTTGCATCCTCTCTAGAATCATGAGGCCCTGCACCCAGTCACTCATGCCCTGGTCACCTCCTGTTTGGACTACTGCAATGCGCTCTACATGGAGCTATCCTTGAAGATATTTGGAAGCTACAGCCAGCATAGAATGCAGCAGTATGGATAGTTCTTGGAGCCCTTAGGGCAGTGGTGGGATTCAAAATGTTTAACTACTAGTTCTGTGGACGGGGCTTGGTGAGCTTGGCTTGGCAGGCGTGGCTTGTGGGTGTGGCAGGGGAAGGTTACTGCAAAATCCCCATTCCCTCCCAGTCCCCACCCCACTAACCTGCTTTCCAGCTCCGTTCTCTGTGCAGGGCAACAAAAGAAGACCCAGCCGATCAGCTGGGACTCGGGAGGCAGAGTGTAGTTGGGGGCAGGGCCAGTCAGAGGTGGGATTTGCTGGTTCTCCTAACTACTCAACATTTCTGCTACTGGTCCTCCAGAACTGGCCAGAACCTGCTGAATACCACCTCTGCCCCAGAGTGGTCCACCTAACACTGCTGTTGCATGAACTGCACTGGTTGCTGGTTTGTTTCCAGATCCAATTCAAGTGTTGGTGATCACCTTTAAAGCCCTTTATGGCATGGGTCCAAGCTACCTGGGAACCATCTCGCACCAATCTGGGCCCAGTTACTCCAGCAGAAGGGGCATGCTGCAGATCCCATCAGTCAAGGAATTTCAACAGTGGGGTCCAGGAGAAGTGTCCTTTTTTGATGTGAGTCCCACCCTTTGGAATATAATGACCCTCAAGTTGAGACCTGCCTCCTCCTCACTTTCTTGGCCTTCCAAAAGGGCCTGGAAACCTGACTCTGCTAATTGGCCTGGTGCCCCAAGGAGGCATCCCACTCAGGAGGAAGTGGCTAGTACATTAAGAAGATCCCTTCCTCTTAATGTGGGGGGTTGGGTTAGATGACCTACAAGGTCCCTTCCAACTCTGTTGATCTGTTAAAATCCCACTTCCACCCCACTTATGTATTTGTTCCTTTCTTATCTACTTTTTGTTAACTTTTAACCTTTTTAATGTCTTCAACACGCTCATGGTTTTATAGTTGTTTTATGATGTGGTGAGCCACCCAAAGTCATTCGACAGTGAGATGGGCAGCATATAAATGTAATAAATAAGGAAACATGCATTTCTGGAGCTACATCATTTAGGCTGATTTTAGCTTTTTCACAGCAGTTCTGATTATCCAGTTTCATTTATCGAAAGTTATTGGCATTTAAAAATATTGCTGAATATGCAGTTTCAGGCCCCTGCCTGCATTATGGGGGGGGGAGGGTTTTAAATGAACGAACAGTAAATGATTGAAAAAGATCTATTCCTGGTGAATATTTACAGAGAAAATACTTCTATGACTTAGGACAGGGGTATCCAAACTTGGCAACTTTAAGACGTGTGGACTTCAACTCCCAGAATTCCCTGGGAATTGAAGTCCACAAGTCTTAAAAGTTGCCAAGGATGGCAATCCCTGACTTAGGACGTTAAACAAAGGGACCTTGTAGGTCATCTAGTCCAACCCCTCACATTAAGAAGAAGGGATTCTTCTTAATGTACTAGCCACTTCCTCCTGAGTGGGATGCCTCCTCGGGGCACCAGGCCGATTAGCAGAGCCAGGTTTCCAGGTCCTTTTGGAAGGCCAAGAAAATGAGGAGGAGGCAGGTCTCACCTTGAGGGTCATTATATTCCAAAGGGTGGGACTCGCGTCAAAAAAGACTCTTCTCAAATAGTGGATATCAGAGAGTACTTGGAGATGGCTCAGTCACCCCCACCCCCCACCTTAACTGAAGCGGCCACATATTCTCTATTTCGCTGCTGCCCCAGAAACCCGGACTGAGCCAAATTCTCAAAGCCACTAAGAAACCAGGAATTTCCTTCCCGTTCCTCCAGAATTCCAGCATGTTACTCTTCTTAAGGGTGGATCGCCACAACATTCCCTGCGCTTCTGTGTTTTCTGTGGGTTTTTTCCCTATCCACTTCGAGGTGTGTTCTTCATTACGGCGCAGCCCCGATGGGGAGCCCCATAAAAAGCAGAGGCGGCAGAAAGCCACCGAGCGTTTCGAGGCAGCCGGAGGCACCCCGATCCCGCTTGCCCAACACAGGAACCGAGCTGGTGGATCGAGCGGAAAGAAAGAGGACCGAGTTGCTTTTTTTTTTCGCTGCAGCTCACCAGCGCCCCTTACCGTCAGTCGTTGGGAAGGTCCAGCCGGCACGAAACACGCCCCGCTTTTTTGCAACCTTGCTCCGCCGAGCTCTTCCCGGCGAAAAGATGCCCACGCTGTGGACACACTCGCCCACCCAGCCACCTTCTCAGTGCCTTCCTTGCACACTCACCTTCTGCTGCCTCCCACCCCCAATCAATTGTGCCCCCTCCCTCAAGCACACCCTGCAAAGCGCAGCAGATCGGGGTGCAAGAGAAAAGAGACAAGGAGATCTGCCGGCGCGCCTAATGTCTTCCCGCTAGGAATCGAGGGAGATCCTTCCCTCCCCGGCGTATCTGCAACAGGGCTGCGGTTTTCTTAGCTTTTGCCCCGTCCGTACCTGCCCGCGATGGATCTCCACTCCCGCCCTCCTCACCTGCAGCCCTCGGCGCCTCAAGATGCTGGATTCGTCCATGCTGCCTCCTCTTCCTGCTCCTGCTCCTCCTCCTCCATGCCTCTCCGAGCTCGTCCGCAGGGTGGAAAGTGGTCCCGACGCTTGGAGGAGAGGCCGGACCGTGCGGGAGGCGGAAATCCCCCGGCCTGCATTGGCTGGTGGGGAATCAGCTGATCTGATCTTTCCCTTGTGGAGAAAGCGAGACTTGGAGCTCCCGGCAAGTCAGTCGAGCCCTGCAATAACTAAAGGGGAGGGGGGCAGAGGCAGAGACAGGCGCGATGCAGCCGTAAGGGATTGAGAACTGAGATTGCCAAGGATCCCTGCAATCAGAATAGAGATGGAAGGGACCTTCGAGGTCTTCTAGTCCAACCCCCTGCTCACGCGGGAGACCCCGTTCCATTTCAGACATGTGGCTGTCCAGCTTGTTTTTAAAAGCCTCCAATGATGAAGCACCTACAACTTCAGAAGGCAAGCTGTTCCACTAGTTAATTGTCCTTGCTGTTAGGAAGTTTCTCCTTAATTCCAGATTGCTTCTCTCCTGGATTAGTCTCCATCCATTGTTTCTTGTCTTGCCCTCTGGCGCTTTTGGAAAATAAGTTGACCCCTTCTTCTTTGTGATGGCCCCCCAAATACTGGAAGACTGCTATCATGGCATGCCTAGTCCTTCTTTTCTCTAGACTAGCCAAACCCAATTGCTGCAACCGTTCTTCAGCAGTTTCAGCCTCCAGGCCTTTAATCATCCTAATTGCTCTTCTCTGCCCTTTTTCCAAAGTCTCAACACCTTTTTTGTAATGTGGTGACCAAAACTGGATGCAGTGTTCCAGGTGTGGCCTTACTAAGGCTTTGTAAAGCGGTGCTGATACTTCATGTGATTTTGATTCTGTGCCTCTGTTTATGCAACCAAGGATCGTATTGGCTTTTTCAGCTGCTGCCGCACAACTGCTGGCTCATATTTAAGTGATTGTTCACTAGAACGTGTAAGATCTCTCTCACAGTTACTGTTTATGAAAGAGGCAGCCAAAGATATTTCACACCAGGGTGATTCTTTTATGCCTCATGCTTTTGCACCTATATTCTTCTGCTGGGGCGGGGAATAGGGCTTTCTCCAAATAAGAGCTGCTGAAGTGGGGTGCCGTGACTTTGCAATCTCAGGAACCCCTCAGTTGACAAATCCTTCCTGCCTCTTTTGCAACAGAAGCGTGAGAATAAGGCTTGCCTACCTGGCAGGACTGGTGTAAAGATTAAGGGGTGGACAAACAGCCCTTTGCATCGAAAGCGCACAAGATAAAGCTGTTTCTGCCACAGCCTCCTCTAACTTCTAAGAAAACTTTAAAAGGTTAACTTTTAACTCTTAACTTTTAAAATTAAAAATAAATTATCCAGCCTTTATTATTTTTATAAATCACTCAAGACAGATGTACATCTCTAATACTCCTTCCTCCTGTTTTCCCCACAACATCGATCTTGTGGATTGGTCTGAGAGAGAGTGACTGGCCCAGAGTCACCCAGCCAGCTTTCATCATGACTAAAGCAGGACTAGAACTCACATTCTTCCAGTTCCTAGTCTGGTACCTTAACCACAAGACCAAACTGGGATGAATGGAGGTCACCCAAAGTGTGCAGTTTCCATGTCTTGAATGAAAGAGTCGGTCCCAAGTATTTTGTAGTCTGAGGCAAAGTTATGAGCAAAAGTCCCTGCTGCCCCATTTCACTAAAGGTTAATTTTATTTCAGATGACTGTTTCTTAAAATTCCTCCAATGGAAAATGTTCTCACATGCAAGCAACAGCTGGATTTCACCAGGTGTAGTAAAGCATCTCTAGAATAACAGGTAACCATTGTGACTATATGACTGTAACATTGTCGCTTGTATCCTTACTATGTATATTGACTGTTTCCTAGTATGATTTGATTGCTTTTTGTACACTATGGCTATTATTAAATGTTGTAGCTTATGATTCTTGACTCCTGAGGAATTTCTTTTCTTTTATGTACACTGAGAGCATTTGCACCAAGACAAATTCCTTGTGTGTCCAATCACACTTGGCCAATAAAAGAATTCTATTCTATTCTATTCATCTTTTTGCCACCTGAAAGATTGCCCAATCCTGGATTCATTATACACAATACAGGTAGGCCTCAACTTTTGACTACAATGGAGCGCAAAATTTCTATTACTAAGCAAGACAGTTGTGCCCCATTTTATGACCTTTCTTACCAGAGTTGTTAAGTGAATCGCTCCAGTTATTAAATTAGTACCACGGTTATTAAGTGAATCTGGTTTCCCCATTGACTTTGATTTGATTTTGATTTGATTTGATTGGACTTATATGCCACTCTCTCCCTAGGGACTCAGGGTGGCTTACAATAAAAAATAACAATACAATTAATTAAAAATACATTAAACTAGTGAATTAAGCCCAAAAAAGATTAAAACCCAATAAAAGTTAAAATAAGAATAAAACCCTACCCCTTACCCTTCAGTCCAGGCTAGACTGTTGAAACAACCAGGTCTTTAGGTCGCGGCGGAAGGAACGGAGGTCGGGAGCCAACTGGAGCTCCAAGGGGAGTCGATTCCACAGGGTGGGTGCTCCCACAGAGAAGGCTCTACTCCTGGGCACCGCCAGCCAACATTGTCTGGCCGACAGCACCTCAAGGAGGCCCTGTCTGTGGGAGCGCACAGGGCGATTGGAAGTCGACGCTGACAGGAGACGCTCCCGCAAGTACCCCAAACCCAAGCCATGTAGGACTTTGTATGTTATCACTAACACCTTGACTTTGCTTGTCAGAAGGTCACAAAAGGTGATCACATGACTCTGGGACACTGCAACTGTCACAAATATAAACCAATTTCCCAGCATCCGAATTTTGATCATGTTACCCTGGGGATGCTGCAACAATAGTCATAAGTGTGAAACACGGTCATACGTCACTTTTTTCAGTGCCTCTGCATCTTTGAACGTTCACTGAACAAATGCAATACAGGACTACCTCTATAGCTTTCATTGTGTCACTAGCCAATATATCAGAATCTGAATTTGATGGTTTGAGATTACAGTTTCTAATATTTTAAGACAGCATAGCCAATGAGAATTACAGCCTGAATGCAGATGAAGGGCACTAGAAGGGGGGAAGTTGGTTAGACTCTTGGTGAACTGACTTAGCATAAAGCAGTTTCAGTTTCCATCTCAAAAGCCATCGTTTGAGGAAACCTCTGCCTTCTGAGGTCTATCGGATTAAACCTGAGCTGCGCTTTGGTCTTTCAAGTAGGCTGCTGGAAGAGGCAATTCCTCCCCCTCTCCAAATGGTCAGCTCAGGCCCAAACCCAACTTTGTTTAAGTTGTTGCTTATTCATTCAGCTATTTCTCATTTTTTGTGTTATCATTTCCCCAAGTCAGTAACTGTTTTACTAAGTTCTCATAAACACCTGCTTGAGTCATCAGCCATAGTTCTCTCCCCACCTTTCTGTTGGATTCTTTTTCAGTGGCCTTACATTTTTCCATGCAAAAGGATCTTCTCCAGGTGACTCTTGCCTTTGTTTTCTGTGTCCAAAGTATCTAAGCTTTAGCTTCAGTCTTAGTGCTTCCAGTAAGCAGTCTAGTTTTGCTTAATTCAGTATTTATCCAGGGGTGGCCTTCAAATAATTTAACAACCGGTTCTCTGCCAGTTGCTGGCTGGTCATGGCCATGGTGGGCATGGCCTGGTCAGCCTCCTGCACCACTCTGGGAGCAAAAACATGCTTCAGGGGGGCTGTTTTCACCCTCCCTGGGCTCCAGGGGCTGTCTTTCAGGAGGCCCATTTTTCACCCTCCCTGAGCCTCCACACAGGCCCTGAACTTACTGTAATCCAAAATGGGACACATGGGGACTCCAGGGAGGGGCAGGATGGGTGGGGCCAGCCAGGGGTGGGATGTGCCAGTTCGCTGAACTGGCCATAAAATTAACAACCGGTTCACCTGAACCGGTGTGAACCGGTAGCAAACCACACCTGTATTTATCTATTTATTGTACTTATAAACCTTCCCAATCAGTGTACAACAAAGTAAAAACACTCTGGACACTGTACAGGAAAAACAAATCAGACATTATTTGTTCTTATCCATCAAAGATACCGTGTTTCCCCGAAAATAAGACACTGTCTTATTTTTTTTTTGGCTCCCAAAAACACACTAGGTCTTCTTTTCAGGGTAGGTCTTATATATTTATGGTGCCAAATAGTGGGTGTGAGTGTGTAGGGGGGATGCTTCACGGGTGCACGGTTGCTCCCTGAAAAGTCTTCCTGGAACTGGAGATTTACACTAGGTCTTATTTTCGGGGTAGGTCTTATATTAGGGCAGGTTTAGAAAATAGTGCTAGGTCTTACTTTCGGGGTAGGTCTTATTTTTGGGGAAACACGGTAGTCTCCAAAATTTCCTAGCCCCACAAAATCCTAGAAACCAGGAGACTGTGAATTCTAGTCCCCCCTTAGGCATGAAAGCCAATTGGATGACTTTGGGTGCTAGTCAGTGTCACTCTCAGTCTGAAACCAGCACTAATTTTTTTTCATGCACTTTTTCTATGGATCCAGCTTTCCAGCCTTATGTTACAATAAAAAAACAACAACCAATAGCCTTGATAATACATGCCTTTTTGGTAGGTAAAATATCTCTGCAGTGCACTCGACTACAATTTTCATAGTCTCCCAAGTAATAGATGTGTTTTTATTTCATAATCGCAGTTGCCATTCCTGTCCATTTTTGAAGCTAAAGAAATAAAGTCTCTACTACTTCCTGCTGACTGTACTTGGTTGATGTTTTCAATTGACATAATAGAACATAGTAGATTAACCAGCCAACAGTCTTTCTTTACCTTCAACAAGAGATTTCTTGGGTCTTCCTTGCCTTTAGGTAGCACGCAGAGCCATTTGTTTGGGCACATGAGCCCCAGCCAAACTTACCTGCACTGCGCATGTGCACACCTCCCAGCTAATTTTCGGCCCGTTTGAGGCTGTTTTCACCCTCTTGGAGGCTCGAAGGAAGCCTCGAAAGCCTCGGAAGGCCGAAAAACAGGCCTTCCGGAAATTCCAGAAGTGCCCATTTTCAGCCTCCAGAGGGCCCGTTTTCAGTCTCCAGAGGCTTCCCTCGAGCCCCCAGAAGGGTGAAAATGGCTTCCCCTGGACTCCAGAGGCCCTCCGGAGGCTGAAAACAGGCACTTCCAGTATTTCTGGAAGTCCTGTTTTTTAGCCTCCTGAGGCTACAGAGGCTTTCCCCGAGCCTCCGGAAGGGCAAAAATGGCCTCAAACAGGCCAAAAATCAGCTGGGAGGCATGCACATGTTTAGTGCAAGGGGGGTGTTGCATGTGTATGTGCAGGGGGCGGGGCATATTGCATTGTGGGTATTGGTGCACGCGCTTTCAGCACACCACAAGAAAAAGGTTCGCCATCACTGCTTTAGCTGTTCAAGTGGTGTCATAGCATTTCTGAGGTTGCTGCTGATGTGTCTCCTGGCAGTTTTAATTCTGGTGGCTTGTAGTTCAGCCTTTGTCATGATACTATATTCTGCATGTATTAAATTAGCAAATGAGTGTTATACAACCCTACACTCCTTTCTCAGATTGAAATGTTTAATTTCTCCATATTCTTAGTCTCCAGTGGCAAAGGATCAAAGGAGTCTGGCAGCAGCTTTTTAACCAATAAATTTAGTCCGAAAAGGCATCCATTTCAAGGCATCAGTTTTCATAACCTGTAATTCATTTCATCAGATATATTTAGTGGCTAGACTATAATTGTTGTTGCTAGTCATCATATACAGTTTTTGTATATGTGGCACAAGTGGCACAAATGACACAAAGACTCATATTTATTGTGGTCTACACAGTTAAGAGGGTTGGTTGTAATCAGTAAGGCAAAACTGGATATTTTGAGGGAGTTCCTTTGTCTTTCCTATTACTGTTCGGATGTTAGCAATGTGATCACAGATCAATCAATCAGAATAGAGCTGAAAGGAACCTTGGAGGTCTTCTAGTCCAACCCCCTGCTCAAGCAGGACACCCAATACCATTTCAGACAAGTAGCTGTCCAGTCTTTTCTTTAAAAACTCCAGTGATGAAGCACCCACAATTTCTGAAAGCAAGCTGCCCTGCTTTAGTTTCCCCAACGCTTCTGAAATCAGCTTGTAAACCAAGCAGTTCTTATTCTAGATCGGGTGTCAGCAGCCCACAGCTCTAGAGCTGCATGTGACTCTTTGGGCCCTCTGCTGTGGCTCCCTGTTGGGTGATCCCTCCACTGGCTGGCCCCACCCTTCACCCCCCCTCCCAGTCACTCCTTGCCTGGCTTGAGAAGGTCAAACACAAAAAAGAGAAATGAGAGGGAGGGAGGGAGGGAGAGAGAGAGACCCATTTCCCCCAGAAAACACCAGGAGCCACAAAACCTGGGTAGGCATGGTAGGAGGGTATCATGTGACTGGGTGGGAGTGACATTGAATTGGCCATGCCCACCCAGGTTTTGAGGCTCCCGGTGTTTTCTTTTCTGGGGGAAATGGATCCAAATGGCTTTTTGAGTGTTTAAGGTTGTAGACCCCTGTTTTAGATTTTTAAAATCTGGATTGCACTTTTGAGCATTATCTTATTAACTATAAAATAAGCACAGTTTGGTTGTTTGAATGTTCTTTAGTACTGTCGTTCTTAGATATTGGAACATCAATGGATCCTTTCTGTCCCTTGGTCACTGCCGTATTTTCTATACTTGCCAACAAACTATATCACATCACCTGCACTTCTTGTAAGAATACCTGCAGCTTTGTTCTTAACACAGGTAGGCCTTGACTTACAACCGAAATTGGGACCGGAATTTCTGTTATTAAGCAACGACAGTTGTTAAAGAAGGTGTGCCTGATTTTACAACCTCCTTTGTCATAGTCGTTAAGTGAATCACTGCAGTTTTAAAATAAATCAGATGGTTGTTAAACAAGTCCAACTTTTCCCATTTACTTTGCTAGTGAGAAGCTGGCTGGGAAGGTTGCAAATGATGATCACATGACCCAAGGACAATGCAATCATCACATACATGCTGATTGCCAAATCTTGATCACATGGCTGCAATGGTCGTAAGGGAGGGAGTGGTTGTAAATTACCCTTTTCAGTGCTGTTGCAAATTTGAACTGTCACTAAATGAAGGGTTTTACATTGAAGACCATCTCCATACTGTATTTTCTAGGCCCAATTTAACCTCACTTTCCAGGATGTTCATCCCTCATTCCAGGCAGAGGTGGTATTCAGCAGGTTCTGACCAGTTCTGGAGAACCGGTAGTGGAAATTTTGGGTAGTTCGGAGAACCGGCAAATCCCACCTCTGACTGGCCCTGTCCCCATCTATTCTCTGCCTCCCGAGTCCCAGCTGATCAGCTGGATCTTCTTTTGTTGCCCTACACAGGAGAAGGGAGCTGGAAAGCAGGTTAGTGGGGTGGGGAGGGAATGGGGATTTTGCAGTATCCTTCCCCTGCCACGCCCACCAAGCCATGCCCACCAAGCCATGCCCACAGAACCAGTAGTAAAAAATTTTGAATCCCACCACTGATTCAAGGGGTGCCCACAGGGTATGGTTTTAAAAAGCCAAGATTTGTGATGGATATAAACAACAGATAGAACTTCATTTGCACCATTGTAGCTGACACCTTTGCCTTTTTTAAACCATACCCTGTGGATATCTTGTCTGGTTTGGGAGCAGGGCTCAAAGGGAGAATTAGTCTGAACGCGTTACATAAACACAAGAGGGCCAGGTATGACCACCTCCTTTCACAATTGTCTTTGAGCCTTATCTAATCTTTCCCGGGTGAAAGCTGCCAGTCTGGGAAGATTCCTGTAAAATAGCATGCAACAATAAAGTAGCTGGTTTGAACTCTACATGCATGGATCAGGCTATTCATTCTTGATATTCTGTGACCAAACCTTCATATGTATTATCATCTCAGATATTTTGCCCAGTTTCATTTTTCGTATCTTCAACAGCTTTTTTGTCTTCTTTGGTTTTTATGATGCTCATCTTTGCATAAAGTTTATTTTCTTTATTTATCAATATGGCCACCCATCTCACTTGGATAGCGTAAAGTTTCAAAAAAGTAGTTCCAAGTTCATTTATGTTCTTCTCCATGGAAATCTTTAGTGAAAGATGAAAATTTTATATGATTCAAAGAGAAACCAGAGTATATATAATGTTTTCCTAGATTACTCTACTTTGTCTTTCCCATTCAACTGTTGGCCTCAGTTTCATTGCTTATGTAAATGTACAGTAATTCCGTGTCTTTTCTTGTTCTCTGGAACTCAGGGTTTGACTGAGTAAATCATCCTCTGTCTCAGTTGCTTTTTCTTTCTGTCATTTTTTTCAAATATTTTCAACAAGTTAACAGCTATTTTGCCTTCTTTTTTGTTTTTGTTTGTTTGTTTCAGGATGTCTCCTACATTTTGATGATGTTTTGAATTTCATTCCAGGTTTCTTCAAGCATGTTATTTATCAATTCCAATCCATTAAATCTATTTTTTCATCTTCCTCATATGTTTATTTTTCTTTAGTTTCACTTCCTGTGGTCCCCCCTCCTGAAAATAGTACATGATCTAAACTGGAATTAGCACATGTCTTGTTTTTGCTGACAAAATAGAAATTTTCCATCTCTGCTCACAGAGTATATAGGCAGTTTGGTTTTGGTCTTGTCCAACTGATGATGCTCAATTGATGATGTCTGTGTAGATATGCCTCTTTTAGATTGTTGGAAAAAAAGGATTTGCCTTCAAAACTTTGAATTTCCCCAATCTCTTACCCTTTAGAAAATATCTGAAAACCTGGCTATGCCATCTTGGCTGGGGCTCACAGCACAACACACCATCATAGAACTGGTTAGTGCCCTGAAAGCCATTCCCCTGCCTTTTAATTAATTTTTATATCACTATTTTTAACTATTTTGTCCCATTTTAAATTTTTACATTCAGTTTTTTATATGTTATATGCTTTTAACACTTAATTGTACACTATCCAGGGTCCCTCTGTGTGGGAGATGGCAGTTTCTAAATGTCATTAATAGAGATGGATGGATGGATGGATGGATGGATGGATGGATAGACAGACGATGATAGATAGATAGATAGATAGATAGATAGATAGATAGATAGATAGATATGGCTGGATGACTTTGGGCAGTGACTCTCAATCTCACAAGGTTGTTGTTATGGGGAAAATAAGAGGAGGAGGAAAAAGGGTTAGGAATGTTCACTGCCTTGAGTTATTTACAGTTAAATTTCCCAGTTATACCAGATGTTTTGACTTTCAACTTAGAATGAGTATCTTGTTTTTCTCCACCGTTGAGTTGCCTTTGCTGGGCCCCATTTCCTGGCACTATTTGCTCTGCTGACAGTTGTTTCAGTGCCTGGCAATGTCACTAAGGCTGCTGAGTGACTCACCCTTTCGGGTGTGCGGTTGTGCTCTTGTTTGTCTGGGGATGTAACAGTAGTGGTGACTGAGATGCTTTGTTCTCGCTCTGCACCTGCAGAGATCAAAGCGTCTTTCTAGGACCCTTGAGCTTGACGCCATCCCAAGAACAGATCTCTCTGTCCAACCCAACCTATAGCTCCAACCCTCCAGGAACATTGCTCCTTCCTTGGTTGAGAAGTTGGTTTCCACTGATGAACAGCCACAACACTCTGTTGTGGCAACTAGGAAGCTGCTGGTACTAGATCAGTATTATTAACCTCTGGAGCAGGGAAGGAGAGAGACAGAAATGTGACTTGGGGCTCTTTGAACATTATAAATGGTACTTTTGATTTTATTTTATTTTATTGTAAATCTGTTTCTAATTGTGTGTTTTTAATAAATGTCTAAGCACACATCAAATACCATATTTAAGAAAAGCTTATACTTTGCCACAGACAGACAAGATAAATGATGTCTTCTGTTAGCAATATTGCATGTAATAGGAGCAGAAGTCTGCACAGTATGCAGCAACTGCAAAAAAAAGGGCAAATGTTATGCTAGGAATCATTACGAGTTTTTGTGGCTGTGTATTCAAGTCGGTGTAAAGTCCTACTGACTGCCTGGAGAGATCTTTGCAGTTTTCTTGGTAAGGTTTCCTGCAGAAGCGATTTGCCATTCCCGCCTTTTTTTAAGCTAATGCAATCCTAAATTGCATTAACAAAGGGGTACAATCGAGATCAAGTGAGGTACTAATACCACTCTATAAAGCCTTAGTAAGACCACACCTAGAGTACTGCATCCAGTTTTGTTCACCATATTATAAAAAAGAGGTTGAGACTCTAGAAACAGTACAGAGAACAGCAACCAGGATGATTAGGGGACTGGAGACCAAAACATATGAAGAACGGTTACAGGAACTGGGCATGGCTAGTCTAGTGAAGAGAAGGACCAGGGGAGACATGATAGCAGTCTTCCAATATTTGAGGGGCTGCCACAGAGAGGAAGGGGTCAAGCTATTTTCTAAAGCACTTGTAGGCCAAACAAGGAATAATGGATGGAAACTTGAACAAGGAGAGATTTAACCTGGAAATAAGGAGAAACTTTCTGACAGTGAGAACAATCAACCAATGGAACAGCTTGCCCTCAGAAGTTGTGAGAGTGCCATCACTTGAGACTTTCAAGAAGAGATTGGACTGCCATTTGTCAGAAATGGTGTAGGGTCTCCTGCTTGGACTAGATGACCTATAAGGTCCCTTCCAACTCTGATTATCTATTATCTGATAGGGTTGAAAGAGAGTGACTGGCTCAAAGTCACCCAACTGGTTTTGTGCACTAAGGTGGGACTAGAACTCACAGTCTCCCAGTTTCTAGCCTGGTGCCTTAATCACAACACCACACTGCTCTCTCTCATCAGGAACGAGACCAAGAATAACCATGCTAACATTGTAATGTTCTTACATGAATGTAGGGGATATCAACATCTGGAATGCTGTATGCAATTCTGGTTGTTCCATTTGAAAAAGGGTACCATAGAGCTGGGAATGTGCAGAAGAGGGCACTTTACATTAACAGCACAAGCTAAATCTTTTGGGACTATTTAGTTTGCGGGTGGGACTGAAAGAGGATGTGAGTAAGGCCTATGCAATCATGCAGAGATGGAGGAAATGAACCAGGAGAGATTCATCCTCTTTCAAAACACTAGGAATAGGGAAGCTGATTGGAAGGAGATTTAGAACAGAAATCATAATGCAGAATTAAACTCCAGCATTCATTCCCTCGGGATGCACTGACAGATGGCTGCCAACCTGGATGATTTTAAAAGATGATTGGATGCATTCACAAAGGACTGGCCTATCAAAGGCTATTTGTCTTGACGATTGAAAGCTGCTTCAGGAATAAACATAAAACATATATATTTCTAATCAACTTAGACGGTGTGTTCTTTTCTCAGAAACAATTTTACTAGTATTCATTTTCTATTTTTGGTAAATACTCTTGATCTAACCATTTTATTTTTCAATTCCTTATCTTTTTATTCCTTGGTTTTTATCTTTGATCCAATTGCACCATTTTTCCCAAACTGTACTATATTCTGAGTCTACCTCATCCCTAAGTTTTTGGGTAAGCACATCCATTTCAGCACAATCAAGAACCTTCTGAATCATCAAATTATTTGTTGGCATTTGGTCACCCTTCCAATATTGTGCCAACGCAATTCTTGCTGCCGTAATAATATGGAGAATTAAATATTTCATTTCTTTTGCGTAGTCACCTTTTATCATTTCCAATAAAAATATTTCAGCCTTGAATTCTAGTTGAATATTTGTAATTTCTTTTATCCAAATTCTATTTTTTTCCAGTATTTTTTACTTTTTGGGCAAAGCCACCAAGCGTGGAAGAAGGTATCCCTCGTTTGCTTACATTTCCAGCAAATCGGACTTAAATTTGGGTACATATTCGCTAACCTTGAGGCTGCCAGATATCACCGGTAACAAATTTTATATTGATTTTCTTTATAGACCACCGATTTTGTTATTTTGTAATTTTGTTTCCAGATTTTTTCCCAATCTTCCAGGTTAATGCTGTGCCCTACATTCCTTGCCCATGCAATCATTGGGCCTTTAACTATTTCTTCCACCATTTCGAATTCTAATAGGTAATTATACATTTTGGAAATTAATTTTTCATCTGTTCCCTCTAATATTTTATCTAATTGGTTCAGTTTTACCTCAATTCCGAATTCTTCTACATCTTTTTTATACCTCATATTAAGTTGCAAATATGGCCACCACTCTATCTTCATCCCTTGCTCTCTAAGTTCTTGATTCATCTTTAGTCTCCCTTGGGAGTTTAAGACATCATAATATCTAATCTTTCTTCCGGTTTCTAAAGCATTGGGGTGGATCAATGCCTCCATGATGGATATCCACCCTGGAATCTTCATATAATGTTTATGTTTAATCTCTTTCCAAATCTTCAATAATGAACTTTGAATTACATGTCTATTAAAGTAAGAATAGCTCTTGTTTCCAGGGTTCCACATGAAGGCATGCCACCCTGCCTGCAGGTCATGTCCTTCTAGAATTAGGATTCTTTTGTTTCTCAGGTTGGCCCATTCTTTAATCCACATTAAGACTGCTGCTTTATAGTATAGTTCCCAGGCAGGGAGTCCAAATCCACCTCTCCATCTATTATCTTGTAATGTGCTTAGTTTTATTCTCACTCTTTTTCCTGACCAAATGAATTTCATAGTAGTTTTATTTAATTCATTAAAAAACTTTTTGTCTAATTTAATTGGGATAGTTTGAAAAAGAAATAGTAATCTTGGCAAGATGTTCATTTTGATGGTCGCAATTCTCCCTAACATTGATAATTGTATTTTTCCAGATCCCTTTTTATTTCTAGTACTGGTTTTACATAATTATCTTCTTTTATTGTTGAACATCTTGCTGTGAGCCAAATTCCTAGATATTTAATTTTTTTTACAATTTGTACTCCCATTACTTCTACCAATTTCTTTTTTTGTTTCTCTATTAAATTTATTGTTATCATTTTGGTTTTGTCTTTGTTAATTATTAAACCTGCCACTTCTCCATATCTCTCTATCTCTTTAATTAAATTTGGTCCTGATTTTATTGGATCTTCTACGAAGAATGCAAGGTCGTCTGCAAATGCTTGGGCCTTGTATTCTTCTTGTTTAATTCTTAATCCTTTTATTTCCAAATTCCGTCTAATTCTCCAGTGTCATGATAAAGAGCAGAGGTGAAAGTGGATATCCCTGCCTGATTCCTTTTCCTATCTCGAATGAATTTCTTGTTTCTCCATTAATTATTATACGTCCTTTTGATTTGAGTATATTGAGCCTAACATTTTTTCAAATTTGTCCCCAAATTTCATCTCCTTTACTTGCTGCATCAGAAATTGCCAATTCACTTTATCAAAGGCTTTTTGAGCATCCAGAAAATCTAATGCGGCCTGTTTTTCTGGGTGCGCCTCGTAGTACTCCAAGACGTCTAATACTGTCCTTGTATTGTTTTTTATTTGTCTTATTGGTAGGAAACCGTTTTGATCTGTATGTAAGTATCTACTCAATATTTTTTTTAATCTCTCAGCCATTATGTTCATAAATATTTTATAATCGGTGTTCAATAAAGAAATTGGTCTATAATTTTTTATGTGAATGATATCCGCACCCTCCTTCGGTATTAATGTAATGTATGCTTCTTTCCATGACATTGGTAGCTTTGCCCCTGTGAGTACTTCATTATAAATTTCTAAAAGGATTGGATTGAATATTTCACCTAAGGTTTTATATAATTCTGCCGGAAGTCCATCTGTTCTGGGGGTTTTATTATTATTTTGTTTACTAATTGCCTCTTTTAGTTCCTCCTTAGTAATCTCTTCATTTAATCTTTCCCTTTCTTCTTCTGTTAGTATTGGAATATTCTCTTCCTCTAAGTATTGTTTAATTTTCTCTTCACTCATATGTTCTTGTTTATAAAGTTCACTAAAATATTCCAGTACTATTTCTTTTTTCTTTTCCATATTGTTTTGTATCTTTCCCTCCTTATCTTGTAATTGCTGGATCCATCTTTTTTCTTTTTCTTTCCTTAACCCACAGGTGAAACTCGAAAAATTAGAATATCATGCAAAAGTTCATTTATTTCCGTAATGCAACTTAAAAGATGAAACTAATATATGAGATAGACTCATTACATGCAAAACAAAATAGTTGAAGCCATGATTTGTCATAATTGTGATGATTATGGCTTACAGCTCATGAAAACCCCAAATCCACAATCTCAGAAAATTAGAATATTATATGCAGTCA